>RHGJ01000024.1:0-256372 GCA_005281535.1 Taphrina confusa | reverse complement strand
TCTTGTCTATAGACACAACTCAGCACGCGTGCATATAGCAAGAGTCATTCCTCAATTACGAAAAAATTATTTTTTTCTTATGTACAATTTATTCTTCATAGGAACATGACGAGCCGAACAATAACGGATCCTGCTGTCTTGATGTGAATCCAATACTACGGTACAGACGAGGTTGAAATCAGCCGATTGTTCTCCAGCTCAATGTTGTCGTTACGTCCAAAAGTCGCTGTCACTGCCAGTAATCGTGGTATTTTGAGTTCTGTATACAGCGTGCTAAGGTGTTGATGCGATTGTCCCAGTTAGGATCATGAGAGGGACAATATCGTTGCGAGTTCGTGAGAGATTTGTTCATAATTGCTGTCGTGCGCCAAGGTCGTGTGAAGCTTGACGGGCACTATGGCCGAATCTTGTATTGCTGCCGTCAAGCAAGGCAAGTCACCTCGTCTAGAGTGGCAAACGAAGATCATTCTCTAGACGAGATCTTGATAGAGATTCAAGGCAGCGCAGATGGTGGGGTCTTTCTTGCTTCCTTCTCTGAATTCGTCAAGGGTCAGCTCTCCGTCCTTGTTCTTGTCCATCATGCTGAAGATCTTGGTAACTCGCTTTTCTGGCGTGTCCTCATCCTCAGGAAGTTTGACCATACTGCCGACCATTTTGTATATGGCGTCGACAATTTTCAGCATCTCATCGTATGTGATGAAACCGTTGTTGTCAATGTCGTAGAGCTGGAAAGCCCAAACCAATTTCTCATCCATCTCGCCACGGGATGTCACAGAGAGTGCGCATATGAACTCTTTGAAGTCGATTGTACCATTCTTATCGTTGTCAAAGACATTGAAGACGTAGTCGGCGAATGAGCTGGGGTCGCCAAAGGGAAAGAACTGTTTGTATATTTTCTGAAAGTCAAGCTTACTCAATTGCCCAGATGGACAATCCTTCAAGAAACCTTTGTACCATCTAATGAGTCAGCTGCGCGAGCCAATATGCAACTCAAAGCAACGCTTTGTGTGTAGCAGACGTACTGGTTGAGTTCCCTCCTATTGAAATAGGTCTGCTTCTGCAATCTACTCAGGTCTTCTGTGGACAACTTGGACTTTCCCTGTCCCATGACTGCTTGTTGTGCAGACAAACAAGAACGAATACCTTCCTTGTAGCTACCTGAGCAAGGATGATTTTGCTAGACAGGAGCAAGCAAGTGAATCTCTGTTGAGGCTTGGATGGTTGTGGTGGGTCAAATGGTGCTGCGCGTGCATTCACTAAACTCAGCCTCGTCCCTATCAGGTGGAGAAGTTTGTGGGTAATCCTGCAGCTGGCCTGAAGCTCAAAGACATTGCAAATAATTATAATGCTCAAGATACAAAAGACAGAAGTCTCGTTGCTATATATCTATCTACACTAGACTATCTTGATCGTATATCATTCGAGCTGTCGTTTTGCAAGGGCAGCATTTGACTGCATTGTCAGGATGATTGCAACTTCTCATCAACTGATCAGCAGCTTGTCAGGATCGTACACGTGATCTGCAATCATATACGATAAGCACGATTTATACGAGGAGAGCGTTGATCAGCATCCGTCGGCTCATTTTTAAATTCGTGATGCACTTGCTCTGCCTTCAAACCCGTACGTTCGCGAACCCTCACACCAGTTTCCGCGACATCGACACTTTTCTCGTTGCACAGTCCAATCGTGACAGAGTATAATTCCCGACTACATCTTGGGCGGTCCACCTACCATTGCAGTAACGACAATCAGGCATGAGCGACACAGAAGATAATAAGCAGACGGCCGACGCGTCGGAAGTAGTCAAGGACGTTACGGAACCGACCAGTACTGGCTCGGCAGAAAATGTAGAGGACGCTTCAACATCGGACTCAAAGGACGTCGCGGCCATCCGCGAAGATTCTGCTGCAGACAATACAGCTACTGAGAGCACTCCGGCCAAGAAGAACAATTCAAGGCGGGTCTCGAAAGGCGGAGCAAAGGCATCCACGAAAGCCGAGGACGACGTTGTCGATGACTACTCGGCAGGCGATCTTGTCAAGGTCAAGCTGCCAGGATATCCATGGTGGCCAGCTGTGGTAAGTGCTTCGTAATCCTCGTGACGATATGTTTACTCATTCCGCCTTGTAGATTGTGACTCCGGAACATTTCCCGTCCGCGGCACTCGCGGCGCGTCCATCTGTAAAGACTCGCAAGGATGGAACGTCTGCCACTACATATCCCGTCCAGTTCTTGGGAGCTCCTGAATACTACTGGTCAAAGCCGACGGACATTCAGAGACTTTCACAAGACGATGTCAAAGAACAGATTGACAATGGTAAAAAGTCGGTAGCAAAAGGTCTCAAGGCTGCATACATTCACGCACAGCTCGGCCCAACCTTGGAGGATCTCATGAAGGCAAAGACGGAACTCGAGGCTCAACTCGCCGCCAGCTCTGAAGCCGAGGATGAAGAGATGGCTGACGAGGAAGAGGACGCAGCCGTGGACAGCTCGGAAGAAGACATTGAATTAGATGACGAAGGCAAGCCAGTCAAGAAATCGAAGTCCAAGAAGAAGTCCGCCGCCGCCGCCAAGACACCAAGAAAGACCCCCTCCAAGACTCCCACCAAGAAGAGGAAAACCGATGCAAACGGTGATGAGACTCCCGCGAAAAAGTCCCGCGCGACACCAAAGAGCAGCGCCAAGGTGAAGGAACGCTCCGCCCCAGCTTCACCCGAATTATCGCCAGAGGAAGCCAAGAAGAAGGCTTACGAACAAAGGGTAAAGTCCGTCATGTTTTTGCGTCACAAGCTGCAGAAATGTCTCTTGGGCAAAGACGAACCGGACGACAAATTGCTGGATGAGATTCCAGGATACCTCGACAAACTCGACAGTGTCGAGGCAAATGTGGACTTGTTTCGGGAGACCAAGATTGGTAAAGTCTTGCTCAGAGTCAACAAGTTGGAAAAAATTCCTCGTGATGAAAAGTTGGGCATCAAGAGACACGTCGGACAGTTGCTCGAAAAGTGGCAGGAAGTCATGGAATTGCAAAAGAAAAAGGACGATGAAGATGTCTCCAAGACGACGGACCCCGAAGATGGAAAATCTGTACCCGTCGCAACCACGACGGAGAATGACAAGGACCCTGAAAAGGAAAAGGTCAATGGTGACGACGAGCCTTCAAATACCACCACCACTACCAATGGAGCCACGGCAGACGTTCAGGCTGACGAGTAAAGTGCTCGCTATGAGAGCGAGAGTAAGGAGGGGCACAAGAATGAGTATATATTCCATAAAAAAGAAAAAATCACAGCTAGTATCACAACATGACCTGAATTTTGTGACTGGAAAGAAGAGAGAGAGAGAAAACAGGGGTCGGACACAAAAGAAGTCATTTTAATTAAAAGACTCTTTTTCGTTTTTTTCAATAAAACTTTTATAGCTTGCATTTAATTCCAAAGGTTTTTATTTTACCAGTTTCTTTAAAATTAACAATATGCCAAGACGATAATCGAATCGCTATGCATGATGACGTACTCTATTCTTACAGGTAAAAAGCACATATCTACTCCTCCATCGCATCTTCTTCTTCTTCTTCTTCTGCATCATCTCCCTGCGTCACGTCGACCGGGATGACTTGTTCCTGATCGACTCCAATGTACGAATCACTCATGAAACTCAACGTCAATTCCTGCTTTCCGACTTGCGTGGGGATAAAGTCGAGGGACACGGTCAATGTTCTCAGGACCGTCACTTTCTTGATGGCCAAGAGCGCGGTAGAGTCGGTGACCATCAACCACCAATGTTCCACTTTTTTGGTGGGAAAGTGAGGCGCCATGACGGTCGTGTCGACGGTTTCGTCCTCGTCAATTTCCCGATTCAACTGGACCTTTAATATACAAGACTCGCCCGTCTTGAGTGCGGGTCCACCGACGAGGTCGTGAATCATGTCGATGTCTGGGTACCCATTACAGAACCGCGCCACGGCATTTAGTTGTCGAGGATTCATGCGCAACAGCTCGTCGCGCTGAGAGTCCTCGAGTTCTGCAATCTGCGTCACTTCTTCCACGCCCGCATCCTTGCATCGAGTCAGCACGTCATTCTCGTCAAAGTACGGTATCTGTTTGAGTGGCGAATCGCTGTCCCATTGTCCCTGTACGCACATTTGCGAGAGTTCCATTGCATTGATTGTGTTGAGGAAGCCCTCTGAGCTCATCACGTCCACGCACGCCGACAGGAGTCTTGTGATTGTGCGGAGTATCATGCTCTGATCCATTCTCAAGTCGGCTGGCAGTGCGATACGCGCGAAATGAGCCTGAAGCAGAATGAATGCTTTATGGTGGGGCGACTCAAAATTGATGTCTAGTTTGACGGGTAGACGATCGTACAGTCGCTTCAAGACGATGTCTTCGTGACGACGAACTGGAACGTTGTCAAACTCAGTCGCGGATGTGACTATCTCCAAAAGACCCTTGAGCTTTGTCCTTTGTGTGAGACTGAGCGAGAACGTCTGCATGCTGATATACGATATGGCATAATGTGCACCGATGAGTCCCAAATTCAGTATTGACAATTCCATCTCATCCTCGCCGATTTCTACAATTTTCGCTTCTACTAAGTCATTCAGCGTATTCTCCACCATGTCGGAAAGGAAACTTGACAATTGATCGTGCGAGATATCCTCGAGTCCGTAATAGGCTGGATTGGCAGCCAGACGTCGGTAAAACAACGTCCATGTGAGCCAGTCGACCGCTTCTTGTTTCGACTCGATGGTCTGTGTGCTAATCTCGGTGATAAAGTTGTCGTGTATGGTTGCCGGATATTGGCTCTCGATTGGAAGAGCTTCGTCTAAAAATTTCTTGTAATAGTCCTTCTTGGCTGCTGGTGTCATGATAATTGCCTTGGCTTGCATGTGAGCAGATGAGGCGGCTCGACCGAGCATTCTAAGCAGATCACTGACAGGATAGTCAACATATCTGTGCTGGTTCCCGTCGTAGGATTGAGTTCCCATGACAATTATCAAGGACGCTCGAAGTTCCACTGCGTATGCAGTGTCTCGAGATATGAGCAAAACTTGTATGGCGCCAGCCTCATATAGACCGGTAATGATACGTCGATCCGATGATGACATGGCTTCGTGCAGATAACCTATGCCGTGCGTGACACTTTCACACAAAGTCTGCTCTTCGATTTCCGCAATGACTTTAGCAATGTCTTCAAGCTGGGTAAGCAGAAATTTGTTCTCGTCGCCCGCTGCAGTAGCTGCTAGCAGCAGATCAAGTGCCGTATCCCGACACTGTTTCCTGTTGACGAGATAGATTAGTGCCTGATCTCCTGTACTGAGTTCTGATAGAGCAAGGAATGCTGGCTTAGCCATTGCCATCATCAAAGATGGGAAGTGAGGCACGTTGTAACTCTGCAAGTGTATTTCCAACGGCACGGACCGATGACTTGGACTGAAGTTGTAGACAGCTTGAGCTGATGCGCCTATCCACTCCCGTACGTCCCTTGGATCGGCCAGAGGACTACTCAAAGCCACTATTCGTGTTTCATTCTCAGTCTGCGCAGATATGTATCGCGTACGTGACAATGCTACTTCATAATTGGGTCCTAGATGTCCCCCGATCATGTGTAAATCATCGGCAATCAAGAGACTCAGTGTTTGCACGGCTTTCCTCTGCTTCCAACGTCGAGTGAGCTCTTCCCATTGATCTGACGTGGCGAGGACTAAGTCAGCACCTTGCAATAGCTTAATGTTCTCGCTCATCTCCGAGACGAGTTTCACTACTACCTTTTCCAGAGGTTGGAACATCACAGACCAATGCGAAAACTTGCTATCGACAAGCTCTTGTAGCGGAGCTATGTAGACAGCACGTCCCACAGACTCTTGTGACCAATGTCTCAGCAAAGCAAGTTCTGCACAAACAGTCTTGCCCGAGCCTGCCGTGGCGCCGATAAATGTACTGTCGTCCGTCTCAAAAAGTGTGTGATATACCTGTGTTTGTACTCGATTGAAATTTTCGAACTTGAAAAGCGCTTGATATTGAGTGTTGTCGAGCTTTGAAAGTGGCGCCAGCTGTAGGTCGAGGAGTGTTGTATGAGCCGGGAACTTTTCCGGCAAGGTCATGTATCGAAAGGGAATCGCTACCTTGTACTCTGCATGCAGCCAACGATCAGAGACCAAAGACACGAAGTAGTGTGGTGGTATAGGCTCGGCGATCGGCACAGTGAATTCCACAGTATGGTCATCTTGCGCATATCGCTTGTTGAGTATGAATTGGTCGTGGAAGAGGACTTGTTCTCCATCGACATCTTCAGCAATGATCCAGAACATTTCCGCGCCTCCATGGACCTCGTCGTTCCATTCGAAATCTGGAGTGATGGTCAGCTCGACACGAAGCAAGGAACGCGTTATCGGCTGGACGTTAGCATTGACTTGCAAGCGGGGGAACTGGTGCACAAGTCGATGAACTAGCCTGCCAGATCGCGAATCTCCGGTCAACTCGCCAATCTCTTGTGGATCGAGATCAAAGTAGCGTGACCAGGCAAACTCTCTGCGCTCGAGTTTTCGCAGAATGTCCGTTGGACACTCACGAAATTGTGCCAGCGGCGACCTCGTCGTCCAAAGACTACGCTCCACCATCTTACACATATCTAGCGCAAGTCTCGCGACCTGCGACCACCCACGCTTGAGACAAATCTCGAAGATGGATCTCATGATCCGGCCAGCTGACTGCGTGACGTATACCATGTCAGCCACGAGAGCGAAGCCGTCAAGCTTCAACCTGGAAATGTAGGATTGTAGCAAAACATTGATTTTGCATGCAGGTTCATCTGGTGACTCCCGTACCGGAACCGGTACTCTTTCCAGAATCTTTGCCATCTCAAGCTTTTCGTCCTCTCTTACCGGGATATATTTGAACTCATCCGAAAGGGAGAATACTCGGAATAATTCGATAAAGGTCAGATTTGGTTTCAGATGCGTATTGTAGGTCTTCATCGAACTGTGAGTGACATAGTAATGCGATGCAATACGCCCGAGCTCAGTAGATTGGAAGACACCAGTGTCAATATCGTACTTGATCAGATTGCACCGCGCAAGTAGAGTTGCAGCGGAATGTACTAGATCGATTCGTTTTTGTTTCAATGTCGGATCGTCTGCGTATTCAGCACCGACTTTGTAAAGTGTAGGCGATCGCAGCATGCGAATATACAGGTACGTATATCCCAGCCAATCAACACCATCGTCCCTTGATTTTATCGTATTGAGGACTATCTCTGCATTCATATTGTCCGCTAATCGAGAAACGAATTGAGATTCAATGGGCAATTGTTGATTGATCAGACTCAGATAGTATTGCATCTCAGTCTGGTTAGTGATGATTATGCCTTCTCCGTAAGTGTCATATTGTGGACGACCGGCTCGACCGAGCATTTGCAAGACATCCTGAGGCGACAACTCGACCCATGTACCTTTCTCTGGAGAATATATCTGTGTGCCTTTGATTATCACAGTATGGGCGGGAAGGTTAACACCCCAAGCTAATGTGGCAGTGGAGACGAGCACCTGAACAAGTCCTTCGGCGAAGAGATCTTCGGCAGTTGTCCTATCTGCTTTGGACATACCAGCATGATGCATCGCCAGACCATAGGGAAGTAATTCGCGCAAACCAGCATCCTTCACAACTTCTGCCTCTCGCGTGAGAATCTCACGGCTGGCAGCATCAGACTTGAGTATGCGCTGTATAGTGTCATTCTCTAGAGCTTGATCGCGTATGAACCGAGCAGTCTTATAAGTTTCTTTTCGCGAATGCACAAAAACGAGAACTTGATTTTGTTTAGTGACAGTCTCAAGGACCTTTTCGTAACAAACGGTGTTCATGACTTGAAGCTTCTTGATTGGTTTCTTCTCCGTTATGCCAATGAATTCTTGTTTAAGCGGACAAGGACGATAGCTCTGGTCGAAATAGAAGATTCCTTTTTCTGAGTCAACTCGAAGGAAAGTAGCCACATCGGTATAATTTGGTAGTGTTGCGGATAGTCCAATTAAACGAGTCGTCTCGGCTCCTTGCTCCATCTTTCGATGTATCCGAGACACGATGCTCTCGAGCACGGGTCCCCGATCATCGTGTAACAGGTGGATCTCGTCGATGATTAGTAGTCTGACTAGTGTCGTGTATGAAGTGTCTGTAGCCTTTCGAGTGATGACATCCCATTTTTCCGGTGTCGTAACGATTATTTGGGTTTCAGCTATTTGTCGTTTCGTCAATTGGCTATCACCTGTCAATTCACTTACTTGAATTCCATACGAAGCTAGACGGGACGAGAAATTGCCGACCATTTCAGAGACCAATGCCTTCAAAGGCGCTATATATACAATTTTGAAGTCGTTTGACCTGATAGTGCCAGTTTCCTCATTGCGGTGCTTCGAAATCTCATGAAGAATGGTCAACATTGCTACATTTGTCTTGCCCGCTCCAGTCGGTGCGCATAAAAGAACATTTTCATCACTTCCAAACGCAGTTTGAAACATTCGACTTTGTATTCGGTTCAGCTCAGTAGTATTGCCAAAAGCAGCATGTGTCCATTCCGGCATATCGGTTATCGGCACATGTATGTCGGTCGATGCATCTGCCTTTCTCGGCGCTGGAACATGCACTTCTTCATACGAAGCATGAGAGCGTTTGAAACTACCCTCCGGCAAAGTGACCTTCTTGTTACTCATGAGGTGATTTCCTTGTGAGAAGGCGAGGTCTTCCAGATCGACAGTCTTGAGAGGCCTTTGCTGCTGCTTCTGGTCCACTTCCATCGCTTGTGGCCCGGACGTTAATTTGTCGGGATCTGATGCAGCGCTAGTTCCATCCAATTCATTTAGCAAGCTCGTGAGGCCTTCTGACTTCATCGTAGATCGAATTTGTTCCTGCTCAGCTGCTGAAGATGTCTTGGCAAGTTTCGTGCACCACACAATGCTCTGTCGATTCTTGACCAGGATTTGCACTAGTTGGAATTTGTCGTATTCGAAGAGATCCATGAGATCGTTTTCGAGCATGCCAGTGGAAATTGGTGAGGAGAGAAGCGTCAGAGCCGAGTTGGCCTTTTCTTGTATCATGTGTGCATCGGCATGGGATGGATATTCGGATGCGACTTTCCGTTGTAGCCAGAAGCCGTCAATTTCTAAAGCACTCACAACATCCCTGTCAACAGTCTCGACCTGACCGGACTTGACTATGTCTTCCCCCTCATCTTCGATGCCTGGATCGTCCAGCTCCGCCTCTTCATACTCGGAGTCATCCGAAACACTGCCAGCTTCTTCGTCCTCACTATTGTCGCCTCCTTCGTCTTCATCAATAATGACGGCTACTCCAGTCTCTTCGTTCAGTGCTTCTTCATCTTCGTTATTGTTTGTGGTCGCCTCGTCCTGACCAAAGTCCGTGATTCTTCTAGCTAATTGACCTAGTCTCAAAAAGTCGCCCTCTGTTAAAGTACTACCAATCGCTGATTCGATCTCTTTCTTCTTGTCCAACTCCTTGGTCTGTGTATTCTTGAGAACCTCTAGGACTAGATCCCCTGCGGATCTAATGATGTCTTGAGACTGGTCTCCAAGCAATTGACTGACAAGCGCTAGCATCGAATCAAAGACTTCGCGATTCTCCGTCGTTGTGGGCTTATATACCAGCCCTTCCAGGCCAGCCGTCGCATCAAGTATCGAAGTGTATCCGTACTGTGTTCTATCATTATTAGACACAACAATCAGGACGCCGTTGCAGTCATACTCTGGCTTGCGCTTGCGAGAGCCGCCTTCTCGAACAGTTTGTCGTGCAGCCTTGGGCTTCTCTGTTATCGTCCTGGCACGACTGCCCATCTCTTTAACACTAGCTCGGCCTGCGAGCGTGTCAGGTTCTCCTGTCGTCTCCCCCTGTTTGGGCAAGACTCGACGATCGGCCTTGGTGACCAAGTTGGACATGGCCGCATAGGAATAGTCTGCGAACTTGTTCTTCGGAGCATCATCATTAGACATTTGTCAAGCTGACAAGTGAAGCAGAGCGACCGAACCTCTGCCCTGGGTCCTTCGAGCACTCAGTGTTGCCTAAAGAATGCTCAGATGTGTCCGAGATGCCAGATTTTGTACATATGCTTGTTGCGAAGCACGCACGACTTGAGCTTCTTGTGCCGCAGACAGTAAATCTGTCGTAATAGCCACAAAACCAGAATTATGTTGGAGCTCTCGATCCCACGCAAACTGCCTCGACACTTGGATCTTGCCATCCAAACTCACAAGACCATTTACAAGTATGCTGATATGGATGATTATTGATTACATATGGTTTAGCTATAGGTATTACAGTCAGCTAGTCATGAAATTTCTGATAAACATTATTGACGACTCTGATCATGAAGTCTATCTGAAGAACTTCTAGCCTCATGCGAAGACTCGCCTCGTTCTTGATTGTCATCATCATCTTCCTTATCCTTTGAAGGGTCATATTGGTAGAAAGGAAAATCTAGTAGAAGCGATCTTTTAATGAAAGTTGGCATGGGTCGATACAGGACTGGGGGAAGTGGAACAACAATGCTGGTCGACGCAAGATATGCTGCGTATTGGTCTCGTTTGTCAGATTTGTACATTTTCTTTTGAGTAGGTGGTTCCTGTAAAGGTAATCCAGATATTCCAAACAAGAGAAGTGTGATAAATACCGGTCCGACGATGGAGGCATACTGAGCAGCGTAGCCACTGCCTTGCACTGGACCATTCGTCGAAGGGCTTAAACATAGCATCCAGATTCCCCACCACAAGAAAATCTCACCGAAATAGCTATTGAAATCAGTAAAGTATATGCTGAGCTTCAAAGGCGTACTTCGGATGTCTTGACCATGCCCAAACTCCCACATTGCAAAATGCCTTGGGATTCTTCTTCTTGAATATATATTTCGATTGATCTGCGATCGCCTCAACCAGAAAGCCGATGACAAAAAATATGATTCCGACAATATCTCTGGCGGTACCGAACTTGGTCGATCCGGTAGACATGATCTTTGGGGAATTGAGAATGACTAAAGGCATGGAGACCGTCCACACCCAGAACATCTGGAAGACCCAGAAGCCCAAGAATTTGAAGAAGTTGTTGCGCTTGTCATCGAATCTAGTGTCGGATCCAGACTTGAGAATCCTGAAGAGCAAGAATCCCGACAGTCGTAATGCCCAGACCATGACCAGAACAGATGCGACAATGTTTCGTGCGTCGTTTGATCTCTTGACACCTCCCATCAACAAGGTCATCAGAGCGAGCCAGAAGAAATTGGTACCACCAGCAAAATCTGTGACCTTGTCGAATTTAAAAGTCCATGCGATGGCAAAGAATGACAATTGATATCCGATAGTGACCAAGAGTGTGATACTGAGGTAGAATGCATCAAGCACATTGACATGCCCAAGACCGACTGTCATGTCTATTCGTGCAGCTGATGAAACTCAAAGTTGGACAGGCGCGCCCGCGAGGAAGCCGTGATGGATGCTGCAAATGGTGCGACCAGTGGTGAGCTGTGAGGACGGGTAAATGGTCTTGTACTCGGTGGTTGTAGTATAAATCACATAAGCATCGGTGGTTTGGGAAGCGCAAATCGACAGTCTGGTAGAAATCTCTCTGGAGCCGCTTTCTTACTGGCCCTTGGTGGAACCGCTCGCTCACCCAACGAGTAAAAAAGTTCAGATCGACCGGTGATGCGCCGCCACTGACGTCTCTTCATCCCGCGCTCCGCTCCAAGACCAATTCTCGATTTGAGTACAATATTCGTGAGTGTCAAAGGACAGAAAACTCTTTGCTTCGTTGCAACATCATACATTCATTCTCTAATTCTGTAGCCATGTGTTCTGCTTCTCTATTCTACATCTATGCAAATGCTTGAGTGCCACTCAATCACCAGTCGTCATCGTCGTCCACATTGTTGTTCGCTTGATTTCTTGAAGCAAGAGCTGCAGCCAGACCATTGATACCATTTCCGTTCCCATTCTGTTGCGCTACAGGAGCAGCTCGTCCTTTGGAAGGCGCAGGCGGTGGTGGTGGGCGGCTCTTCGGTACTTCCTCCTTGACGTAATTCTCTGGCACCCAACCTTCTCTTCCATTGAGATGTCCGAGCCACCAGCCGTTACTTTCCTTTTGAGTGATATCAATTACATCTCCTACAGAGAAGGATAGTTCTCCAGCAGTCTGTCCTTGAAAGTCATACAGTGCAACATAAACTGGCTTGGCAGGTGCGGCTTTTGGTGCAGGCGGTGGTGGAGGTGGTGGGGCACGTCCGGAACTTGCAGTCTTGCGGTGCGTTTGTGCTGTCGCAGGAGTATTGGAGATGGTCGCTCTTGATAGAGCAGGCGCTAATTGTTCCGAGTCATCTGCGGACTGTTGTGTGAATTGTGTTGCTTGGGCCTGTACCGGGATTCGCTGGTACTGCTGCTGGGGTTCCTGCTGCAGAGAAGGTTGTCTAGTTTGCTGGACAGCAATTGGTTGCGAAAACTGACTGGGAGTATGTATTGTTGCATCCGGCACTCGTGTTTCCTGCTGCGGAACTCGACGAGCAGCCGGTGCCTTCTGTGTTCTGGGAGTTGCAGCTGCTCGTGTTCGACTCGTAGGTGCTGCTGACATGCCTTTCTTCCTTGGGAATGGTCGCGAGACGCTGTTGGCTGGCTCCCCAGTTGGTACATGAACCGTACCACTTTTGTAAAGGTCATCACGAGGCACGGTCTCGTCTCGCACAAATTTCACCGTATTCATTTTGTTCGCCTTCTTAGCATATTCGATAGTGCCGCCGACACGGATGTCACAAGCTCTGTTTAGCCTCTTTAGTATGACAGCCAGTTCAGTTTTGAAGACACAAGAGAAGAACGGATCAGGCAGCTGTGGGTCGCCAGCTCCTACTGCAACCCAATCGTCTCGTAAAGTAGACAGTGCCATATATTTGATCTGTCCAGTCGGAATTCTGCGTTCGATAGTCAATGTCAACTGTCCCTGCTGCACTGTAGCAACAATCATATAGAACGCTCGGTCTGTGACGATGAGAGTTCGTGGACTTGGCTTGCTAGATCTGCCCAATTTCGAGATTAGTACCTCTATACGGCATGAGAATACCACCGTCTCGTCCTCCGGAACCTTAGCTGCTCGTCTGACTACAGCGCCTGGCCCAGCCCTTGCACCAGATCCAAGATAATCTCCCATGAACTTGCGAGATCCTAGTAAAGACATTCTGCGGCGCTCCTTCCTATTATTCAACAGTGCATGTCCTGTGTCTCTGATGCGCAAAAATTCAAGATTGACTTTGTCCTTTCGCCACATTCGCTGAATCTTGATAGCACACTCAATCCTGTGGCGCAGGAAAGCTCTCCAGGCTCGCTGAATGCGTCGAGCCATGTTATGCCAGAATTGATCTCTCATATGTTCCAATGCAAAAAGAGTTTCGGGTGACTTGATAAACACTTTCGATGTGCCCAATTGAAATTCCTCGGCAGGAATGCCCGTATCCTTTAGAATATGCCTGACGCCAGCCTTGATATCTCCGTTCCAAATATAGTCACCAGCATATCCTGTTTTGGCTGATAGTAGATAGAAACGCTCAACAAACTTGTCGAATGTCTGTCGATATGCGAAACCTGCACGTCTGATGCGAACGTTCTCCTGCAACCCAAGATACTTGACTTGATGTAGGACGTTTGCGTGATTGAATTCGACGGGTGACTTGTTTTCATTGGGTTTGATAGTACGAATATAAGAGGGCTGACATTGCATCAGTGTACTGACAAGGTCATTTGCAGATGCCTTGATTTTATCTCCAGCCGTTGGTGGACGCTTCTTGTTGTCGTGATCTACTTGCTCGGGGAAAATAGTCTGCAGAAACTTATTCTGTGAGGATTTTATCAAATCAAGCACGTCCTTGAGCATTTGATCTTTGTTTTTATCAGTTAGACCTGGCACGGAATACATGACATCTCCTGCATAATGCTTCACCAAAAATGCATTCTGTCGTTGCTCGAAATGAGGATTCTGAGATAGCATACCCAATCTCTGTGTAAAGGAATTATCAGCTGCCGAAGGATCCGCATGAGCTGTGGCGATAGCATCGTTCAGTGCAGCAAAAATTCCAGGAGGCCGCTTCTCTTCGATCAGATCACACACAATTTTATTGTTGAAATAATCGATAGGGGTCCACTTGATGGCTTCTTTGACGTATTCCTCCTGTTCTGTTTTGAGTGTCAGTTGGATGAAAATTTGTTGTAGTTTTTCATTCACATAATTGATACACAATTGCTCGAAGCTGTTCTTCTCAAAAATCTCGAATCCATAAATATCAAGAATTCCGATCGACGTGTCAACAGCCCCAGTTCCTTGAACAGCCATGGATTGATTGACCCTGGCAATGATCCAATCGAAAAGGTTGTTGTATAGCCCTTTGGCAAGAGCGTCTCGTTGTGCAGATGCTTGTGCAATATTTAGTGGCACTTCATAAGACGAACCCCTACGCCCACCTCGAGCTGTCTCGATTGTACGGGTCGTTATTGCCTTATCAACAGAAGCGGCGTCCACTTCCATCAGGTATGCGACGAAGTTGGTCACGTTCGGATCGATAATCTGCGCATTGCCCTCTGCATTCTCCTTGAACTGCACGTTGCCGACCCATAGAATAGTTGATATGATCCTGAACACTTCGTCTTGCTCTGCTTGGGTCAGGCCGATGACATCCATAGCGGCCAAGGTGCCTTTGAAGTCCTCAATGTCGTCGATACCGGGTACGTCGAGAGCTCCCGCTTTCGAGGTATATAAATATGATTCCGGACCTTGAATACCATACTTTTCGCGATGGTGCGGCTTAGCACCTTTAGTGAATTGATAGAAGATGTGGAAGTTCCGTTCTTGCTTGATCTGGCTAACCACCCTATTCTTTTCGAGCAGATAATTTATCACATGAGCACCGACTGGTTCACCACGGGAGTTGAATTGGATTTGCAAGTACTTTCCGTGTCTGGACGAGTTGTTGTTTCGCAAAGTCTTTGCACAACCAAAGGACTCAAGAAGAGGATTGGTAGCCAGGACCATATCTTTGACTCTTTGAATATTCGAATCGCGACCGCCGGAGACATTTGCAATATATTGCATGATGCGTTTTGCAGCTTCTGTTTTTCCGGCACCGGATTCGCCCGAGATGATGATGCATTGGTTCTCATGGTACGACTTCATAGCATAATATGCAGATTCCGCAATAGCGAAAACATGGGGTGACATCTGAAATCATTAGAATCAGGCATATGTGGCATCATGGATATTACCTCGAGTCGATTCTTTCCCTTGTAGGATTCCAAGACTTGGTCTGTATATATTCCAAGATCGCGGAATGGGTTTACACTAATCAGAACATGTCCAATGTATGTCTGCGAAGCGTCAATTCATGTTAAATGTGAAAGTTGTCGATGAACTCACATAAATTTCTTTATTTTCAAACCGAACTTTCAAATTGTCGTTTATAGCTTCGTTACTGATTTTTGAGAGTAGACACAGATCATCTACACCGACTGTTCGTTTCTTGCCCGATTCGTATACTGCCTTCTTGACTAGTAGCCGATGAGTTATAGTCGAGTCAAGCAGAAGAGGATTACCTTGAGGCTGTCCAGAAGCCGCTTGAGGTTGAGCAGACCTCGAAGCCAGATTCTTGGTCCTTTGCTTTGTCTTTCCCATGACAGCCTACGCATCTAAGTACAAAAATCTTTCAGAAAAGGGGATGTCGCACCATTATTGAAGGCAACTACAGGGGGTGTGACCAAAGTCGACCTTTCAGCAGTACAGCAGCTGGTGACTAGTGCTCTTGGAGATGCTGTTTCAACCAAGTGAAGTAAATTGAGAAAACTTCTATAGTATACGTAGTGTGATATATTCGTAGTTCGAGGCAATGTGTGTGCTCTTGCTGGGTCGGCGTCTGTTGCTGCGGTTGTCGGAGGGATCGCTGCTGCTGCTGCTGTGAGTACCGCTGACGCACGTACTCGAGTAGACAATCAGGCATCAAGCAAGGAAGGAAGCATCACCGCCGCCACGTATTCAGTACGAGCTGACCCTGCGCTGCTCACTGTGTGTAGAGAGTGTGCGTGCGTTAGTGCTCGGCTAGAGTCCGCTGCTCGTTCTCTGTCGTATTCAGAAACAGTAAGTAGAACCGCATCTCCGCGATTACAGACTATTCCAAGGTTGGCATTGAAGGAATTGGTAGTCTTATCCATATCACTTCATATAGACCCAAGAGAATACGTCGGGAGCATCGCACCGCCTTAGGTCAACGCAATGCGGCTCACTGCAGTCCTTTTCATCCCTCACTTTCTCCTCGGCCTCTCGACTTTAGCTCTCTCTAGCACTCCCTTCGACCACAACGAAGATCAGACTCCAGACAGCATGTTTATGAACTCCCCACCTGGCGCTCCTTTATTGTCCGACATTATCGGACTCAAGCAATGCACCATCATGAGCGACTACACCATGAATCTTGAGAGTATCGCACTGCGCCTGTCTGATCCCGGCAAACAGACTCTCATCCTTGCTCCGCTCAATTCAGCTATCGTGGCGTTGCCTCGAAAGCCCTGGGTCGATGGGCCAGAAGATACTCAAGATCCAAAGATCAGTCCCCTTCGTAATGAAGACAGGGCTTCCAAAAACATTCAACATTTCGTGATGCGACACATTGTCGATCAATATCCCTTGAGCGAAGGTACATCCTTTGCAAACCTGGCTGGCACACCAATTTCGTGGGCATACAAGGATGGTGACAAATACGTGAATGATCAATACAAGGTCATATTAGAAAAGAAGGCTGCAAACGGCGCGATATGGGTCATCTCTGGTGTGATACCGGCCGATATGGACAAATCTCAGCATGAAGGTTTGTAGTTGTGGAGCATTGTGAAGGGCGGCTCTAGGATAAGATAGTTTAGTTTTGGCAAGTTTGGTACTGATTGTGTAACATTGTCCTCTACTTTGTTGACAGTCGTTCGCAGTTGCATGACGTTGAAGGACGATTTGTGACATTGGCACGATGTACTCTAGATCTACCTACGTTTATAGAGGTCTATCTATATCTGTGATTCTAGCACTGACACTTCTGACGTTCTGCCCGTGCACGTGCAAAGGCTGAACGATGGCCATGGATTGGAACACAAGGTATCGGATGTGCCGTTATCTCCACGGCGCTTAATTTCTCTGCCACATTTCACCTCTGAGATTCAGCGGTGCGTACGGTAGTACATAGAGAGGTGGAAATGCACACCTCAGCATGACTCATCGTCGAGGCCAAAGTTACTAATACAAAGACGGCTCTTACTAGGATACATACCCATACTCACAAGATACGATAATAATCAATCATGGTAGACGCCGATGATATCGCCTCGACAATCGCGAATTTCGAGCCACAATCCAATGGGGCGAATGGACACAAGTCTGGACGAAAGGCTGTGGACCTTTCACATCATGTGTCCCTAGAGAGTGCTGCTCGAAGGCCTTCTCCACTCAAAGAGGCTCATCTCTACCGTCAGTATACTTGGCTTTCGAGTTTGCCGAGTTGACATTTGTAGTAAAAGACCCGAAGCTCGTCTCACTAGCTGGAGGTCTACCGGACCCTGTCTACTTCCCTTTCAATTCTCTCGAGGCAAAAGTACCAGCTACTGGTCATTGGTCCGATGGTAAAGAGCAACTTTTAGAGGTCGCCAAGTTTTCACAGTCGAGTAAAGTTACGTTTGACCTGGCAAAAGGACTTCAATACGGCCAGGGTAGTGGTAGCGCAGAATTGGCTGCGTTTGTCCGTGAGCATACAGAGATTATACATCGCCCGCCTTACGACGACTGGGATGTTCTTTTGACCGCTGGAAACACGAATTCTATAGACAACTGCATGAGACTACTTCTCAACCGTGGAGACACACTGCTGATTGAAGAGTATTCCTTCCCATCGGTGCTCGAATGTGCTCGGCCGCAGGGAATCACACCGGTCCCTGTCAAATTGGATGGACAGGGCATCATCGCTCCGCTTCTAGACGAGCAGTTGAGCTCGTGGAATAATTCCCAGGGTCCCAAACCGAGGGTGCTGTACACAATCCCGACCGGACAGAATCCTACTGGTGGCACTCTCAGCGCTGAAAGGCGACAGGCACTTTACAAGGTTTGCCAGAAGCACGACATAATCATCCTTGAGGACGAACCTTATTATTTCTTGCAGATGCAGCCATATGTTCCAGGAAGCGAGCCTCATCCTTTGCCAAAAACCTCGACCGAATTCATCTCGGCGCTCGTTCCCAGTTTATTGTCCATGGACACTGATGGGCGAGTCATCAGACTGGACTCCTTCAGTAAAGTGATTGCACCGGGCTGCCGTTGCGGATGGCTAACTGGATCTGCTCAGTTCATGGAGCGAGCTCTGAGATGCAACGAAGTCTCGATCCAGGCTCCTTCGGGATTCTCACAAGTTATGATCAATTCTTTATTACAGTCCTGGGGTCAGGCAGGATATCTCAATTGGCTGGTGTACATTAGAGCAGAATATACAAATAGACGTAACGGACTGCTGAAGGCTATGGAAGAGCATTTACCATCGGAGTACTGTAGTTGGGATCCTCCAACCGCAGGCATGTTCATCTGGATCAAAATTGATCATACCAAACATAAGGATTTCGCATCACTCGGATTCGACGCATTAGAAAAGAAGATTTTCCTCGCTGCAGTAGACAAGGAGGTCTTGGTTGCACAAGGTAGTTGGTTCATCAGTGACAGAGATGGTGAGCGACCAGGACTCTTTTTCCGTGTGACTTTTGCTGCAGCATCACTGGACAAGATGGACATTGGTATGGCCCGGTTTGGCAACACTTTGAGGTCGGAATTTGAAGCCTGAGTCTGCAGATACATAGTTGGACGAGTCTAGATGAATAGCAATTGCATCAGGATTAGATGTGAATCATCTCAATGGCTGCAAATTGCTTGCACAGTGATCTAAGGTCATATCAAATCTTTATTGTTTCTTCAAACTTTGTTATGCCAGTCCTTGCAGAACTGCATACCAATGGCTCCAAAGGTCAAGAAGGACAAGTTGACAGAGGAGGCGATTCAACAGATATGTTTCCAGTACATGGTCGCGCAAAATAGACCATACAATGCGACTGATGTAGCGCTCAATTGTCACGAACAATTCACGAAAGCCGCAGCACAGAAAGCACTTCAAGCACTTGCTGATCGAGAAGAAATCAGTTGCAAGAACCTGGCAAAGGACGGTAAAAGCACTACTCTAGTCTTTTGCGCCCGACAAGACCAGGTATGTCACAAGACATGACTTGAATGTACTATGTGTTGACTATCTTAGGATAAGACGTTGAGTGCCGAAGAACTGAGCAATCTATCCGAAAAACTCGAGTCGTTGAGGCAAGAGGTCAGTACAATCGTCGACAAGAACAAATTACTCGCTCAAGGTGATTGATTCGCCAACAACTACCGAAAATGACATATATGCTGAGTAGTCAGAGCTTGCACAAGTCTGCTCCACCAAGACGACCGAGGAACTTGAGACGGAGTCCTTGGATCTCGACCAGAAGGTTTCCATAGTTTTCTCTGTGATGATGAATAGAGACTGAATCCTGCAGATTCTCGAGGCAAAGGGGACACTTGAGCAGTACAAGACCGGAGCACGGAAAATGTACAGTGCTGAAGAAGTGGCAAAGATTGACCAGCAATACGAGTTCTTTCGCAAGGCTCACAAGAAGCACAAAAAAGAGGTTAGTCGTACCTGAAATTCCTGTACGTCATCAATACCTGATCATTTCAGTTTGAAGATGTCTTTGCTACCCTTTGCGAAGGCATGGAAAAGTCCAAGAAAGATTCCTTGGCGTGGCGCGAAGAACTCGGCATCGACGAGGTCGAGGAAGAGCCACGGTATCGGTGGGTAGAAGACCCATTGAGCCGGTTCTACAAAAGAGTCAAGACCGATGCTGGTTCATCCTGACACGAATCCTTCGAGAACGGACCAGTTTCGTCTGCTACCACTGAGATCACTAAAGTCATCCACCATGGTGGGAGCCTTCCCCGTCGACGCGATGGTTGCCAAGTTGCCGAATCGCATCGATTCGCAAGCTTCAATGACTGGTCGTCCAGTTTTACAGATGTACCTAACTTCACAATCTAGACACGTATGTATCCTAAACTGTTGTGCTTCTCCCGTGATTCGACACGATTCGCAATTTTCAATGAATAGAGAACTGGTGCACATTCCAGCGGCAATCGAGCACCTCTTTAGATTTCTCAGAGTGATTGATGTGTAGGGAGCTTCTCTAGTAAGATCAATTTCGCAATCGGCGACGGACTCGATGGTGATTGTCGAATTATGCAATAGATTCGCGTGTGTACTTACATCTAAATGTTTGAGCTGTGGTGAATCTTTGCCATGTACAGTCAATGAGCCTGGTTGCTCAGGAAGAATTTCTTGAGCTTGAATGATTGGTTTGACTTCTTGTATGACCGAGACCGTCGAAGGCTTAGATGCAGAATTCACGCGCTTGGTCTTGAATGCGAATTTGGCCTTTGGTTTGTCTTCTTCTTGCCTGGCTACAGATAGACGAGACAGCTCGTCCAGCTTTGACTGATATTGACGAACGTCATAGGCAGCCAGGGCACTGGTCGACTCTGTCAGCTCTCTTTGTTTTCGAGCTATGAGAGCAGAAATCTCAGCTCCGTCGAACGCAGCGTGACGATCCTGGATCTGTGCCAAGGTTGTTTTGTAAAAGATTGCGAAGGAGCTGTGTAATTCGTCCGAATTGGACATTTTGTGCGAAAAGTTGTGCTCAGGCCGAGACAGAGCACTCAGATATCTGAATTGGTCGTTTCAGGAGTGTGAGGACAATCATTGTGCAGGCCAATGACATGTTATTGAACGATATATTTTGTTTTTCAAGACCCAACAGCTGCAGATCTGCACGAACAGATGAGATTGACGCCACCATCAAATATCTTTCCGCTGCCACAAATCGAAAAAGTTGCGGAAGTGGCTGCAAATAGTTTGCTGGGATACTCTGCAGCTGCAGTTGCGCTGCTCACAATAGTAGAACATGTTTCGTCCCACAACAAAAGTACTACTAAGGAAGTGCCTTGGTCTTATCCCTTGGTTCATATACTTTAACACCTTGTGAGCAGAGGGCAGGATGGCTTCGTTGTACAAGATGCAGCAGGACAAGAAATCTCGAAAGAGAAATGCGGATGACATTGAAGACGAGCAAGAAGTCGCGAGCAATGGCTTCAAACCGATAAAGCAAAAAGTACTCGTCCTTTCTTCCCGAGGAATCACTGCTCGTCAGAGATTCTTGCTCAACGACTTGACCGCTCTCCTACCCCATTCGAAAAAGGACACAAAGTTAGATACAAAGTCCAAATTATACCAACTCAATGAAGTCGCGGAACTATACAACTGCAACAACATTATGTTTTTCGAAGCCAGGAAACACACCGACCTATACATGTGGCTGGCAAAGGCTCCGAACGGTCCTTCATTCAAGCTGCACATTCAGAATCTACATACCATGGACGAGTTGAACCTGACGGGCAATTGTCTCAAAGGGTCCCGGCCCGTCCTGAGCTTCGACGCCTCCTTTGACGCGAAACCACACTTTAGACTCTTGAAGGAACTCTTGTCTCAAGTATTCGGAGTCCCCAAGGGTGCTCGCCGGAGCAAACCTTTCGTCGACCATATCCTGACCCTATCGATCGTAGACAACAAGATTTGGTTCCGAAACTACCAAATCAAAGAATCAGAAGTCCTCGCCGTCACGAAAGAGGACGGGACCAAGAGTACGCCCAAGAAGAACGAGACGGAACTCGAACTCGTCGAGATTGGACCACGATTCTGCATGACTATGATTTGTGTCCTCGAAGGATCTTTCGGTGGTCCCCTCATCTACGAAAACAAGGAATTCGTCAGTCCGAACCAAGTCCGTCGTCTAGCGAGACAAACCAAGGCGCAGAAATATAAAGGGCGATTGTTGCAGGAAAACGAAGGAAAAGTCAAGAGGGATAAATTCAAGCCCGAGAAGGGTGATTTGGACAATGACGTCTTGTTTGCATAGGTTGGGTCTTTACAAATTGAGCATTCTTCTATATGATCATTTCCTTCAATATGCCGCCGCTTGGCCTCTCTTTCTAGTGTCCGACATGGCCGACACGATGCCGTTCCGTCTCTCTACCGCTTGAATTTCGCTCCTCGGCGTACCCATCGAGTACTCTTCAATCACATGCCCCCTTTCCAATAATCCAGCCTTGACTTTTGCATCCAGTGTTGATTCTGCCGAGATGATGTTTGGCAGTAATTGGTGGTGAACTCGTGGCTGCTGAACCATGTCGAAGAGGTCATAGTCCCAATCGTACCTCTTGACTATCGCGTCCAGAATCGCCGTCACGATGCGACTGCCTCCACTACCGCCCAACGTCATTAATTCTTCGCCCCTCGTCACCACGGTCGGTGTCTGTGAAGACATGCTCCTCTTTCCGGGTCGAATGTAGTTTAGTGCACTTGGACGAAGACCGAATGCGTTGGTCACTCCAGGAATGCTATGATCGTCCATTTCGTCGTTGAGGATTATGCCCGTCACCGGATCCATGAGACCGGATCCGAAAATCAAATTCACAGTCGTCGTTATGGTCACGGCATTACCCTCGGCATCAATCACCGACAGACTCGTGGTGCCATGGTCAGCAGTCAGATCGTACTTGGGATTATAATGTGGCCAATCGTAAGTTTCCGAGTCGGAGATGTTTGCGGCACAAGATTCGGCGAAATTCTTGGTCTGTAGTTCCTCCACTCGCGAAAGGTCTTGATGCTTCAAGTAGTATGGATCGCCTAATTCTGTACGACCAGCGGACAGATACTTCATCGATTCCACTAGATAATGATGACCCAATGGTCCATGACCAATGTCGGACATGTTGTACTTTTCCAATATATTGAGAGCTTCCACCAAGACTGGTCCAGAGGATGGTGCTCCGCACGTCAGGATTTCCAGGTCACGATAATTTGCGGTGACTGGGTCTTCCACTCGTGCTTCATAGTCACGCATATCTTTCATGGTCAGTATGCCTCCATTTTTCTGACAGTGATCGACTAGTGACTGCGCTATCTCTCCCTCATAAAAGATGGATGACCCATGCTTGGCAATCTTCTCCAGAGTATCCGCGAAATTCCGTCTCTTTAATGGTTCCCCAGGTTGCAACAAGTGACCAGCAGGAGCATAGACAGGACTCCAATCAGAGTCATTCACAAAACTCTGCCCATATACCTGTAATCTCGACGCTAATTCTTCCGGACAAGGAATACCGTTCCGAGCAATTTCGATGTTTGGAGTGAAGAGGTCGGCCCATGGCAACCTGCCAAACATCTTGTGCGCAATTTCATAGCCCTTGATCTCTCCTGGCACAGACACTGATAACCCGCCACGCTGTGCCAAGGCTTCATTACCGTGATACATATTCTTTGTCGCCGCCGCCGGGGCCGACTCTCGAAAATTGATGACCTTTGGCTTTACACTTTCGTTGGCAGACTTGTAGATGAGAAATCCACCTCCACCAATTCCTGATGAGAAAGCATTGATGGTTCCTATACACAGCGCACTGGCGATACCAGCATCCATGGCATTCCCTCCTGCCTTGAGCAGGTTCAGACCTAATTGTGAACACTCCGCCAACTCTGTTGCCACTGCGCCATTCCTCCCAGTCGCCAGTCCGGAGTGCTGAATCCCGCGATATCGCACATAATACACTACACCTGCAGCTCCGACGAGAACAAAGAGAATAAAAAGAAATGCGCCAATTATCCTTGTGCGATATGCCAGTAACTTTCGGAGTCGTCCTTCAGGGCTTAGTTGCGCGTTGCCTGGCAATAAAGGTGCTTCATCCTCGCGTAATTCTGTGTGTGCCCGCGACATTCAGATGGACGAAACTTCTTGTCTCACTTGTAATCACTACAATCACAGCATTATCGGCTGCTGCGGAAGAATTTGGTCAGCAATCCAGATTTTCCCTGAAGTGTTCAAGTGGAATCAATTGCAGTTGTTCGATTGAGTCTGATCGACATGGAATTTGAGGATGGTTTCAGTGGCGTAACAATGACTCTATTCTGAGGAACAGTGGCCGATAATCCGCCGACAAGAAATCACACCTGCCAACGGCCTCATCTGTAATGGCAAGCGCAAGCTTCAGCTTGCTAGTGCAAAATTGGGTCTTTTGTGTATGGAAAAATTGGTTCCTTGATATACATCTATGGGTAACAGTAATGCTATGCATAATGCTCGCTGTCGTAAATATGGTCGTGAAGTGTCATTAAGTTGTGGGTCGCATTCCGCAGAGTCTATATTGAGACACGCTGCTCTTGTTCTCGGTTGATTCCAAATTGCAAAGATGTAGTGGCAGACTCTGGCGCTCGTTTCTGAAAGGTCAACGACTTGACAAGAGGCTCAACAGCCTTCGAAAGTGATAGGCGCAAGTTGGATATCATTGGGATCTCCTTCTTCATCGTTGTAGCACCAAAGACAACATGACTTAGCAAGTCGCTCGATTTGGCAGATCCGAACTTCAGTGTCGCTGCACTCGCCTCGAGACTCTTTTCTGTGGCAGCCTGAGCAAGTTCTCTCGCTTCAGCTTGTTCTTTGAGTATTGCCCGACCATGAGCGGTGTGTTTGCTCACAGCGACTTCCGCTCTCTTCTTGTTGGCCTTGCCGAATGCTGGTCGACCACTGACTGCGATAGTAGCGCTAGAGCCGGCACTAGCGGTTTTGCTGGAGCTCGTACTCCTAACGGAACTCTTGGCAGAAATGGATGCACTTGTTGCTACTGGTGCAGCGGAAGAGCCCCTGACAGAGGTCGTTGCAGAGGGTGCTACTGGCGCACCGAAAGCTGGTCGTAAGACTGCTCCAGCCGATGAAGTGGCCTTGGCAGCACTAGATATGACTACACTTGATTTCTGTGCTCCGAGTAATTGGATCGCAAGAGGGCTCAGCAGCGCTGGTGCGACTGATGTAGTTGCAGTCGCGATAGTTGCACTCGTCAAGTCCGGTAGAGTGACTGGTATGCAAGCACATTCTGTAGGAACGAGAATGGCCACCGAAAGCACTAGAAGCTGTTGAAGTGTTCGAGAAGCAAACTGCATGTCGATAGTAGGAGAAGAGGTTGGTGAGTTGGAAGAACTGGTCAGGGAGGAACGTTCTATATGAGCCTTCGAAGATTCCCTGCTGGTGGACAAATCCCAAAGCGGAACGACTAGAGCAGGATGTGGCTGATTGACGGGACGTAGGTGTCACAAAGCCTAAGTCAGGGAAGAAAGACGGGATCCTGGCTTCCGTCCATCCTGAGACACCGGGATTCTTCATTATTGGCACCAAAGATCTGATGACGCTTCCAATCCGCTTCTGCATGCAGTCTGAGACGACGGGATTGTTTGCAAAAATTCTTGACCGTACCGCAAAAGGAGCAAATTCCTTCGATTGATTGAAAACCTGCTGCAAGTGAACTTTCGATAGCGTAGCTGTGATTCGATCAGGAAGCCACGTATCCCCTGTCGTGATTATAGGTTGTTCTTTAGTACACGCACCTAAACTGCTTTCGCGGCACACGGGGAAAGCTTAAGCCAGCATATATGTCCAGGCGGACAGAAACGTTCACTTAAAGTTCCACAGTGACCCGATCGGGACAACACACCCGCCACTGTCAAGCTCGATTGGGACAGTGGATCAAGCTGATATCGTACAATCAAATACGACAAATCTTCTAGTACACTGCCTGTGGCTCTCACTCACTTGTGGACCCGTAGCACAATCGTGATCAGAAATATGCATATGATGGTAATTTCCATATCGCAGATAGGTAGCCATGTCGTTAGAGCTGGAGTGTAACGTGTGCCGCCGTACTGTAGCAATCCATTGAGGTAAATAAATCAGCTATCAGACTTGAGCCTGGTCGCAACTTAAGCAAATACATGCACATTCTGTAGTCCTGATCATGATCAAGAGCACTTCGCCGATCGACTATGGATCAAATTGAATTTTGTAAGCAGATCCCAAGAAGTAGTGCCCAAGAGTACGAGGACTTGTCTGTGGTCAGTGGAGTGTTCCTGCAGGGAAGTCCATTATTCATACAGTAACAAAATGTCGTGGACATCTGAGCGAGCTACTACTCTACTAAGCGGGCTCTTGATCGGGGCACTCCTGGTCTATGTCCTTGAGCACAAATCACTTCGTACTACTAATAAAAGGTCTGAGAACGGCAGATCAAACACTGATTCAGGCGACCCAGCTCACGATATCAAGGAAGGAATCGAAGATGCAATCGGCAACACTCCTCTGATTCGCATCAAAAGTCTCTCTGATGCTACCGGATGTGAAATCCTTGGCAAGGCAGAGTTCTTAAATCCTGGAAATTCTCCAAAAGATAGAGTCGCAAAATCAATTATCGAGATTGCTGAGCGTGAGGGCAAAATCTCACCAAACTCTG
Source organism: Taphrina confusa (assembly GCA_005281535.1). Lineage (NCBI taxonomy): Eukaryota > Fungi > Ascomycota > Taphrinomycetes > Taphrinales > Taphrinaceae > Taphrina > Taphrina confusa. Next base: position 229,865 of record RHGJ01000024.1, on the reverse strand, counting down.
GCGACATGATCTACGAAGGCACGGTAGGAAGTACCGGTATATCATTAGCATTACTGTGTCGAGCCAAGGGCTACACTGCATATATTTGTATGCCCGACGATCAATCAAGAGAGAAGTCGGACCTCTTATCATCTCTGGGAGCCGTGGTAGAGAGAGTCAGGCCTGCCTCTATTGTCGACAAGAACCAGTTCGTCAACAAAGCTAGAGCAAGAGCTCAGGAGCACACTTCGGATCCTAGTAGAGCCGGTCGTGGAATATTCGCAGACCAATTTGAGAATGAAGCGAATTGGAAAGCTCATTATGACTCGACTGCGCCAGAAATTTATGCCCAGACAGGGGGACAAATTAGTGCTTTTGTGGCTGGAGCTGGGACTGGAGGAACCATCACTGGCATTGCCAGGCGTCTGAAGCCTTTGGTCCCAGATATGCTTGTCATTCTTGCTGATCCCGAGGGTAGCGGTCTGATGAACAAGATCAACCACGGAGTCATGTTTTCAGACACAGAGAAGGAGGGGACTCGCAAGAGATCACAGGTAGATACGATCGTCGAGGGAATTGGCATAAACAGAATCACACGTAACCTGGAGGCTGGGCGACTACTCATCGATCAGGCTATTCGTGTGACTGATCAGGAGGCTGTAGCAATGTCACGTCATCTAGTGGAACACGATGGTCTATTTCTCGGTAGTAGTAGCGCAGTGAATTGTGTCGCGGCTGTCCGAGTTGCGGAGCAGCTTGGCCCAGGACATCGCATCGTGACGATACTATGCGATCCTGGCACGCGCCATCTCAGCAAGTTTCACAGCAAGGAGTATCTTGTAGCGAATGGCAAAGATGTGCAAGGAAAGCTCTCATTCAATTCTGGAAAAATGAGTGTGGAATAGAGAATGTACTGTTTCTCAACTTCAATATCTAGTTTTATGGACGGAAATGGTCAAGTGAACGCAGCATACTCACCGTTTAGTATATATTGATTGGTATCGCCCAAATGATTGCAGTCAGCCCAAAGGCGAGTGGCCAGATACCTGGACCGTTAGCTAGAGGTGTCGGACACTCACATGGACTTACAGAATGACCAGATTATCGCCGCCTTCCGACGTTGAGCTCGTCGGACACAAGACTGTGCTACCTTTTCGGGCGGAGTATGCTTATTGGGCAATAACCCATAGAGGTTGAACTTCCACTATTAGCTATGATGGCAAGCGACGGGTCCATGCTTACACTCTTGATGGAACGAGCGCCCAGGAATGCGTACCTGCGACATGTTAGTGATGAATCCCTTCTTGCTCGCCGTAATCGTGGTCTCACGATGGACAGAATCCGAGCAAGTATTCCTGAAAAACATCAGTACCTCAATCGATCTCCTGGAGTGCTCACATACCACTGTCCCACTGAAGAACAGAAAAAAGGGAACGACTAGAAATAAGCGAAAGATTCGTCTGTACCACGGCTGCGTCAGTGCTACCGGTACCAATACCGCACATATCAGAAACGACATGATCGCCATATTCAGGCGTTGGGCGACCTCGGCCGTGCCAATGTTGCTGTATGTCATTTTGTGTAGGAACCGTGGAAAGCTCCCCTGACGCATCAATTCGTAGCAATGGACTTGCGCCACATCTAATTCGTTCGGATTGTATGGGTCCACAGTCAACATTTCGAGTATGCGCATCCGTCGGACGTGGTCAATCTACTGGCTATCAGTCTCTGTCCAATTTCCTGATCTCATGATCCAGTACATTGATCTCGAAACGCGAACTGGAAACACATTAGTCAAAAGATACAAGTGTGTCGCAAGAACCAATTGGACCATACCAAGCGCGAATGAATTTGTCGACAATCTGCTTGATGAGATATTGCAAGACCAGGGGATTGTCTTCACGATGTAATTCCTCCATGGCGAGATAAAAATCCAACATTTCACTGCCGTGCTCGATCGTCTGCAAGTAATGCTTGTAATCCGACAATGCCACCGGTCTCATGCTCTGATCCCTCAAAACATCCATCAGCGTCAACTCTGGCAATTTATAGAGAAACTTTCGAATGGTTCCTGTCGGAGACACCGGCATGCGACATCCTCTTGAAGTATCACCTCTTTCTTCGTCTCGTGTAGCGTACATTGGCAACCTCGTCATATCTTTCGGTAATGGTCGCGAAGCGACAGAACTTGTCGCGGACTGATGAGGCGGACTATGGGAGCCTTCGAAACCCATGTATTGTGATTCTTTCGTGGGAGATGATTCGGTAGATGAATCTTTACATTCTACAACACTTATTTGCGTGCTCATTTTGTGGTTCATTGGAGTATCGAGCCAGGAGCAGTGCCCATCAGTCTGGATCTATATACAGTTCTACGCCAAGCATGCGCATCCCAACCTCGTCTTTTGGCAATCAAGGTGACCACTTTGGTGGCTTTTGGTGCTCGGACCTATAAGTGTGGTGTCAGTCATGAGGACGTCAGAAAGTGTTGGATGTCGAACGGTCATCAAGTGTGCACGGGCCCATAGATTGGTCATAAGATACAAAATTCTTGCACTTTGTGGATTTCTACATGAGTTCAACCAGTTGATAGATTGTTGCCACATGTCTTGCCGAAGGCGCGGTATCTGCTTCTGGTAATCTAAAATAGGCAAAGGCCTTGGGAATATTCGGCTTTTAGAAATACATAGTGAATAGTGATGATTGAACTACAGTCACGTGACAAAAATTTTCGTCCAATATGGAATGTCTACGATAGCTTATAAACTTTCACAATGATTTGCCCATGCCACACCCGTTCAAATGCGTCAAAAAGAGTTGACCGAGATAGAGAAAGCCTTGATTGTGGCCTACCACGAAGAAGGGAGGTCATTTGCCTGGATTGGTCACAAAATCAGCCGTTCAAAATCCACCGATCGGGATGCTTACAATAGGATCAAAAGTCGTGGCACTTACACCAATAAACCACGCTCTGGCAGACCGCCGCTATTGTCTCCAGTGGCTAAGAGAGCACTGAAGCGATCTGCTATTGGCTCTCGAGACAAAAGAAGGATTCCATTGGCTGAAATTGGCAGTAATGCGACACCACCTGTATCAAAGAGGACTGCACAGCGAATACTAAAGGAGTTTGGCTTAAAAAGATGCCTGGAGACTCAGAAGATCGTACTCGATAAGAACAAAGCGGCTGTGCGGCTTAAGTGGTGTTGCGCCCATGTCAACTGGACTGTTAGTGATTGGCAGAAAGTGGTGTGGTCTGACGAGTGCTCTGTCAGCTGCTATAGCGACGCTGGGCGGCTTTGGGTCACCCGGCATTCTCATGAGAGATGGAGTAGTGAATGTGTCATGCACAAGGGAGGGGGTGCACGCATCTCATGTATGTTCTGGGGATGCTTCTATGCCGGTACTCTTGGTCCACTAATAGCCATGGATGGATCTGTTACAGCGGCCAGCTATCTTGATATAATACAGTCTACAATACCAGAGATGCTTGATCTGATGCCTGGAAATCCAGGCAAAGGCATCTTCATGCAAGATAATGCCACGGTGCACAAAGCACATATTGTGACACAATGGCTGGATGGCACAGGTTACACATACATCAAGGATTGGCCACCATACTCCCCAGACTTGAATCCCATCGAGCACGTTTGGAGGAGGCTTAAACAACTCTTTGGACAACAGCATAGTGCCTTGCGGCACTCCACCAGAGGTCCGGCTTACATCCAGGCACGGCTGAAAGAGGAGATTCCAAAGTTATGGGATCAGATAGATTCAGCCTTCCTACAAGAGCTTGTAGAGAGCATGCCCCGCAGAATCAAGGCATGTATCAAAGCTGGAGGCTACTACACTAAGTACTAGAAGTTATAGAGCGATAGCTAATCATTTGAGTGTGCTACAATTTTTTGAAAGTGCTCGCAAAGGTGGTCGAATTCGGGACGGTCGAAAATTTTTGTCAAGGTACTGTATATCTTCGTGAGCAGTCATGAAGAGACACAAGGTTGTAGCACTATTTGTTGAAATCATCTAGATCCTCAAAACTTCTCTACCCAAGGACGTAGATCAATCTCCTGGGCCCAGCAACTTCTGTGCTGAACATGGAGTTGCCAATAACATTCTGCGATTGCGTGTGGCGATATCTTGCTATCTGGTTGATCAGAAACGATGTACTGCTTGGTTCGTGGTATGTCTGGAGTATCAGCAGAATTTAGAGATAAGCACCTGAAAACGAGACGTACCAATGATACCATCGATTATAGCATGAGCTACATGAACACCGCGAGGCTGAAATTCTCGGGCTAGTGACTGCGATAGACCCCGAAGTCCAAATTTACTGGTTGCGAATGCAGAACTGCTTGGACCACCTTTCACCGAGGCTGTAGCACCAGTGAAGAGCAAGGTAGGATAGTGCTCAGTGAATGACTTGGTTTCGATCTTCGATAATTGGTTTCTGAGTACATGTTGAGCGAAGTTGAATGCGCCTGTAGTGCTGGCTTTTTGTGTCGCGAGAAAGTCCTCAAGTTGCAAGTCCAGGAACGATCCTCTTTTGAAACCACCCGAGACATTATAGATCCCAGCTGCAATGGCAGCGTCTGGAAAGTCACTGGCCAACTGCTTGAATGTCTTCTCCACATTTTCTGGGTCGGCGACATCGGTCACGTAACCAATTGCCCTGCCGCCTTTCTTTTCTATGGACGCGACTACAGGATCAAGATTCTCCTTGGAGCGGGCAAGCAGAGCTACAGGATATTTGAGAGCGAATCTGTGTGCAACGGCACTTCCTGTGCCGGCACCAATACCTGCAATCACAGCAATCTGAACCATCTTGTGCCTCTATGAGGCGAACCCAAATCGTAGATGTATTTGAGATACTTTTAATTACAAGTGAAGAATTCACAAATTATATGGCAATCACCTTATTGTGGAGCCGCACTGCAGCTTCCGGGGTCGAAGCGGCAATTGATCAAGGCCGGAGGACGCATCATTACTAATGCCTGCTGGCAGAATGCATGTGGAGGTCTCTTGACTGCTGCAGCTGAGCTATACCCGCAGATATGTCTGACTCACCTTTACGCCCTATAGGCTAGATATGTTCTATTTGCAGTTGTAGTTGTAGGTGATGGCCATATTTGGAATCAAAATATTGGGTGCAGTAATAGCTATAGAAGCAGGAGTACCGATACCTACAGCTGCAGGTAGCACACATGTACAGAGAGAGAGTGTGTGTTGNGCGGCTGAAAACCGACCAAGCAGACCAGCCGCGCTTCTGATTGGTACTGCTGACTACCATGACAATTCCCTGAACACGCCAACGACTGATGATGTCGAATTTCGAAGCACCAATCGTGGTCTCTTCATACTCTTGAAGAAGATAATACAGATACTGAAAAAATACATGACTTTCGTAGGCCCCGGATTTATCATTGCCGTGTCATATATCGATCCTGGCAATTACTCTACAGATGTCTCGGCCGGAGCACTCTTTCAATACAAAATGTTGTTCATTCTCCTTCTATCAAATGGATTCGCGATCTTCTTGCAAAGTCTCTCGTGCAAGCTAGGGTGCGTCACTGGTTATACCTTACCTGAATTATGTCGCAAGCAATTTCCATTCTGGATGAATATCCTGTTATACATTATCTTTGAAATCGCAATCTTGGCTACAGATTTGGCAGAAGTCATTGGCACTGCAATTGCCATGAATATCCTATTCAAAATACCACTGGTGGCCGGCGTGGCCATTACGATGATCGATGTACTCATAGTCTTATGTGCTTGGAAGTCTGATGGTACAATGCGCGCAACTCGCTATTTCGAAGCAGGAGTCGCGGTGCTGGTTGCGATGGTTGTATGTTGCTTCATCGCTCTATTGACCAAACTGTCTGGCATAAAGGTTTCTTCTGTCTTAGCTGGATATCTTCCGAGTAGCACAGTGTTTAACAGCTCTGGCATCTACACAAGCTTATCGATAGTAGGTGCTGTCGTTATGCCGCACAGTCTTATCCTTGGGACTGGGCTAACACAACCTCGAATGATGAACTGGGATATTCAGCATGGCAATTGGTCGAAACAACCGCATGCCAACAGTCTAACGATTCGCACGAAATATACACCATCATTGGGTGCCGTCAAGCACACTTTACATTACAGTATCGTGGAACTGACTCTTTCGTTAATGACTTTCGCTTTGTTCGTCAATTCCGCGATTTTGATAGTCTCTGGAGCAACTTTATTTGATGTGACTGGTGCCGCGGACGCAGATCTATTCGGGATTCATGATCTCTTATCTAGGATATTGTCGCCCGCAGCAGGCACATTGTTTGCCATAGCACTTCTAGCTAGTGGTCAATCTGCAGGCATAGTAACAACGATGGCCGGACAATTGGTCTCTGAAGGCTTCTTCAATTGGACTATACGCCCGTGGCTGCGACGATTGATTACACGATCTGTCGCTATTCTTCCGTGCATCGTTGTTGCTGGGCTCGTGGGGCGATCAGGCTTGGCACAGGTGCTAAACGCTTCTCAGGTAGCACTGAGCATTTTGCTACCTTTCATCACTTTTCCACTGGTACTCTTCACTGGGAAGAAGAACATCATGCGGATCGCGACGGAAGACAGCACTCGTACGCATGATCAGGCTCATAGTCAGAGGGAAGATACCGACAACGTGAACCAATCTACCACTAGTTTGAACGACAATCGAGACACTGCAGACTTCTCAGATATGTCTAACTCTGTATTTGTGGCTGTGATTGCCTGGCTAATCTGGCTCACAATAACCGGACTCAATCTATATCTGATTGTCATTCTGGCGAGAACACACGGAACTGGAGTCGTGTAGACTATAGATAAGATTTGCTTCACTGTTGATATATCAATGTCGAGTGGCGAGATGCCATGATCGATTAATAATACTTTGCTTATGTGTTGTACATTTATTCAAACGATATTTCGCCTATCGCTGCCGTCCACACGGATACCGCTGACCACAGAGCTCTTCGGGACACCACTTTGTAGCACAGAGATAAACATCATCCTTGCAGCTTAAGCACATCATTTGCATGCGAGGTTTGCTCACATTTAGTGACATGCAAGGCAAGGATGACATACAGTCACGTGACAAAAATTTTCGTCCAATATGGAATGTCTACGATAGCTTATAAACTTTCACAATGATTTGCCCATGCCACACCCGTTCAAATGCGTCAAAAAGAGTTGACCGAGATAGAGAAAGCCTTGATTGTGGCCTACCACGAAGAAGGGAGGTCATTTGCCTGGATTGGTCACAAAATCAGCCGTTCAAAATCCACCGTTTGGGATGCTTACAATAGGATCAAAAGTCGTGGCACTTACACCAATAAACCACGCTCTGGCAGACCGCCGCTATTGTCTCCAGTGGCTAAGAGAGCACTGAAGCGATCTGCTATTGGCTCTCGAGACAAAAGAAGGATTCCATTGGCTGAAATTGGCAGTAATGCGACACCACCTGTATCAAAGAGGACTGCACAGCGAATACTAAAGGAGTTTGGCTTAAAAAGATGCCTGGAGACTCAGAAGATCGTACTCGATAAGAACAAAGCGGCTGTGCGGCTTAAGTGGTGTTGCGCCCATGTCAACTGGACTGTTAGTGATTGGCAGAAAGTGGTGTGGTCTGACGAGTGCTCTGTCAGCTGCTATAGCGACGCTGGGCGGCTTTGGGTCACCCGGCATTCTCATGAGAGATGGAGTAGTGAATGTGTCATGCACAAGGGAGGGGGTGCACGCATCTCATGTATGTTCTGGGGATGCTTCTATGCCGGTACTCTTGGTCCACTAATAGCCATGGATGGATCTGTTACAGCGGCCAGCTATCTTGATATAATACAGTCTACAATACCAGAGATGCTTGATCTGATGCCTGGAAATCCAGGCAAAGGCATCTTCATGCAAGATAATGCCACGGTGCACAAAGCACATATTGTGACACAATGGCTGGATGGCACAGGTTACACATACATCAAGGATTGGCCACCATACTCCCCAGACTTGAATCCCATCGAGCACGTTTGGAGGAGGCTTAAACAACTCTTTGGACAACAGCATAGTGCCTTGCGGCACTCCACCAGAGGTCCGGCTTACATCCAGGCACGGCTGAAAGAGGAGATTCCAAAGTTATGGGATCAGATAGATTCAGCCTTCCTACAAGAGCTTGTAGAGAGCATGCCCCGCAGAATCAAGGCATGTATCAAAGCTGGAGGCTACTACACTAAGTACTAGAAGTTATAGAGCGATAGCTAATCATTTGAGTGTGCTACAATTTTTTGAAAGTGCTCGCAAAGGTGGTCGAATTCGGGACGGTCGAAAATTTTTGTCAAGGTACTGTATATACAATGTTCTCAAGGGTGTACGACAACATCCATCCTCTTCAAGAGGACTAATAATCCTCGTTTTCGAATATCAAAGATAATCTGCTCAAGTGATTCACTTCAACGCGATCGTGCCTAGCTGGGAAACATTGAAAGCCATAATTAAGCGTCATGGGAGGGTGTGTCTTGTGAAAGTCAGGCAGGATCGGAGGAATAGGCAGGATCAGAGTCTGCTACTTCCTTTAGACTTGGGAAATTGAGCCGCTCGTTGCATTCTGCATCTTGCAATTCGATGACTTCGTGGAATGTTTTTGGTTGCGCTATGTGTTTCGGTGTCCTGCTTCGAGATGTACGAGAGCAGAAGATTGGGTCATCCAAATCCGGAGGTGGTGTGGGCATTTGTAATCTGTGCATCCCGCGTCCTTCTTTAGCGATATTGGCCCTTGTAGACTCGACAGCAGTTGTTGGGTCGTGTAACAAGTCGTCTAATTCTTCTTGCGATTGCGAATCATCAAATCTGCTACGTTCCCATCCTGGGACGTGATCGAAATCTTCGTCCAAGTCATATCTGTTGCCGTTCTTTTGCCAGGCACAGATCGTGGCATCCTCTATCCTTGTCATGGTCGAGACGAGTTCTGCCAGCCTCGCACCCAAGCATGGTATCTTTAGGACAACTATCAGACTTTCTTCCACATCCCGTCCTACATGCTCATGATTCATGGTACCTGCAGAACTCGTCTTATCGACATTCCGAACGATTTTCTTGCGAGATAAACGCAGGCGGTAATCAGGTCGTAAGTCTTGCGGCCTCAAAGACGGTTTTATATCCCGACGGTCACTGGTTCGCGGCACAAAATAACCCTTGTCGTCAGCTAAATACTGTACCGGCATAGATGTCTCATCCTTGGCTGAGCGTGTCTCGAGCACTGTCGCGAGCAATATCCTGGATCTGTCGTTTTGACCTACCATATCCACCACTTGATATGACTGTGGTTTCGGCAAACGTGTATGTGTTGTAATGTTAGTCGCCGCTGCTGAAACAGCCTCGTTGTCGGAGACAGACTCGTCGTTGGTACGATCTACACATGGACATGCAATTGCAAGGTGATGACGCATAGAATTCGGGTACGTGTAAATCTTACCACATCCTGCAGGACAAATAATTTGTTCTCTTTTCTTCGAACAGATTTGTTTCTGTTCATGAGCCACGCGTATTTTTACTCTTGCAAATCTCCGGCGACAGAGACGACAAGTAAACGATCTGTTACTAATATCCGAATCCGTAATACTAATTTGTTGTGACTGAGCAAGTTGCGCCTGGGTCGATTTTGAAATGGAATTATCTGGTTCGCCGATCTTCTCGCTAGCAATCTTATCATGCGTTCGAGGAGATTTCGATCTACGGGCCTTGACTTTGTTGGCCTGCTCAATTTGTGACAGTCGTTGATAGAAGAGTTTCTTCTTGTCAAGCAGTGGCTGTGTATAACTTGTTTCAATGGAGTTATCAATCGGATGAGAATGGTTATGTCTTTGCATATGGGGTGTGCTCGGCGGATGTGTCTGTAGCGCAGCAGAAGTCTGATCATGAAAGCTATGCCGACTCTTAGTAATTTGATCCATCGTGGTGGCAGAGGTGGTAACTGGAAACGGGGACAAGGGCAAGATGCTCAAGTCATCATCCTCTTGAGAGTCCGCGCTAGAAAGTTGTGTATCTTCAGGAGTTACCAGCATATGGATTTCATGCGCTTGATCACTTGCTTGTTGTTTCAAGACTTCGAGGACTGCAGGTCCAGCTGAGCCGAATTGTCGTAGAATCGTCTCTTCGGAAGGCAAATCTAGCATCCCACGAGCTTCTAGAGAACGCATTTCATCTTGATGATGCCATGTGCCGTTCGTCCGATGCTTTTGTTTGGCTTGTACTTCCTCCGACCAGTCCGGAGCCTTGTAAGCAGGAGTCTGTAAGAAATCAAGAATATCTTCGTCATGATCGTCTGCGATTCCGTCTTCCTCACTCGTGAAGCTCTCACAATCATCATCATAATCAGCGTTCGGTAACGCTTTAAGATGACCACGATCCACCTCTATAGCACCAGTACGGATGTTGACTTCGTCTCCATCATCTGCTTGAATCAAGGAGTACTTCTCAAATATGTCCTCCATTCGGTGTCGAAAGCGGTCCTGATTTTCCCACTGTTCCCTTTCAAGCTCAGCGCGGTCCTCTGTGTCGGACTCATGATGTTCATCATGGTCAAGATTGTCGATGAGATCTGTTCCTTCAATGCGTCGTCTCTTTTGTGGCCTGTTGCTGACCTCGAACGACATTTCACAAATGCATTATAGCTCGCAAGATTCAGATATTGTTCACATGCATCTGCCACCAGATCGCAATACGTCGTTGAGACATGCTACTTATAGGTAGTTTCTTTAATCATATAGAGACTGGCTGCTCAGACGTCTGAAAGCGATGAGCTTACTCTGTGTGGTGTGCCGTCTGTTGGCCATCATTCTCGAGCTTAGGACGCTCGCGTCCTGCGTAGTAACGAGACTCATGCGTTTGCCATTTACGCGCGCGCTCGAAATCGACCATCGTACCTACTGAGCACTCTGTGAGCTCCACTCGAGTTGCTCTACATCCTGCACAACCTCGTGACACAGGATACCATAGACTTAAAGAACTGATAAGACGGGAGATCTTGGTGGTGTCTTGTGCCGGATCATGTTCTCCAGAAGAGCCCATAAGGCTGTGCCTGGATCGAGGACATTGTTCACACGAAGTAGGCGAGTCAATCCACTACTACAACGGGTTCGAAATGGAATCTATGCTACATTTACCATCGGCGGTGTGGTCCTCGGCACATATTATTACATGGACTCTAGATCTGCTATTCATTCTTACATCACGATGCCATTGATGCATACCTTTACAGATGCGGAGACCTCGCATAATCTCGCGATCAAGGCTATGTCATGGGGTATTACACCAAAGGACCAAGTAACGGACAGTCCCAGTCTTGGATTCGAGCTGTGGGGCAAGAAGTTCAGCAACCCGATAGGACTTGCAGCTGGGCTCGACAAACAAGCTGAAGCCGTGGATGGCCTTTTCGATCTTGGATTCTCATATGTTGAGATCGGTTCAGTGACACCACTCGCACAACCTGGCAATGAGAAACCTCGATACTTTAGGCTACCAGAAGATAATGCTGTCATTAATCGGTACGGTTTCAATTCTGATGGGCACAATGCGATAGCGTCAAGACTTCGTAGCCGTATCAGAAACTACCTCTTTCACAACCATTCCACAGATTCTGCTGCGCATGAACTTGCTGCCAATCCGACCGGCAGTACGGCAACAAACATCCTTTCACTACCACGATCACTTCGCCCAGGCAAGGTACTGGCTATCAACCTTGGCAAGAACAAGAATGGAGATGAAGTGGAGGACTATGTGAAAGGTGTACAACAGCTAGGTCGTTTTGCTGATGTTTTGGTCATCAATGTCTCCAGTCCTAATACCCCTGGATTGCGCGATTTGCAGCACGGCGATGCTTTGAGACGACTGTTGACAGCTGTGGTCAAGGAACGAAACATCTCAAATCCCACGGTGCCGATATGTGTCAAGATTGCCCCTGATCTGACCACGCAAGAAACCAAATCGATTGCGAACGCCATATTAGATTCCAAGGTTGATGGCTGCATCATATCCAACACAACAATCACTCGACCAGCAACTCTGACACCTGTCAAGACAATCACTGAGGCTGGAGGTCTTTCGGGACCTCCTCTGAAACCACTGACTCTGCGCGCATTGAAAACCATGAGGGAGCAAGTCGGCAAAAAGTGCGTGCTCATTGCATGTGGAGGAGTGACTACCGGCCGAGACGTGCTGGATTATGGACTGGCCGGGGCCAGCTTTGTACAAGGATATACCGCTTTCGGGTACGATGGCGTGCGTTATCCGAGACGACTGAAAGACGAATTGTTGGAAGAATTGCAAGGTCGAAATTGGCGAGACATCATAGGCGCTTCTGTATAAACACTTTTTGCATATAGAATCTAATAAAAGTATCATACAAGATCAAAAGTAAAACTGTTTTGAGTGTTTACAACTTGCTCTTGCTCCGCAATTTGGTGCTGTCTATCCTGTCGCCTTCGTCATCATGCTCGGCGACTCGCAAGTTTGGTAACTGAGCAGGCATGATTCGTCTCGGCTTGGTTCCTGGCACAAGTGCATAAGCATCGATTCTGTCGTCAGTGTACCCGCACTGCTCTCTGAGAAAGTCCTCGTCGAGGAGGAGTTTACCATTAACAGTCTCAGCCTTCTGCTTCAACAATTCCACGACGGCGTCTCCCCAAATCTCAGCACGACGCAGACCGGCCTTGTCGGCTCCTTGCGTGGCGGCGGATTGTATGGCCGTGGCGGGCCATAGACTGCTGATGGCGATGTCGACGGTCGAACCGTACTCGGGCCGACGTCTCAAGTCCATACTTAACCCAAGAGTCATGATTGATGCCGATACTTTCGTCATGGCGTACGCCGTCTTGCCACGGACGAATCTAGAGTAAATCGGAGGAGACACAGAGACGATACGTCCGTGATTTTGCGCGTGAAAGATTGGGAGGACGGATTGGATTGCTATGTAGAGTCCTCTAGAATTGATTTGGTGCAGCAGATCGTACCGCTTCGTCGGAGTCGTCGCGACTGATGACCACCATATCGCTCCCGGATTGTATATCAGCGCGTTGATCTTGCCGTACGTCTTCATGACTGTCGAAATGACATTTTCAATCTGTCTTTCGTGACGGACGTCGCATGGGACGGCGAGACCTACGCCCCCACGGGCTTCAATCTCCGCTTGCACAGTGTCGATTGTCGACGACGACGAATTTGGATCTGGATCACTTTGTTTTCCTGTCGACTTTGAACTCAAAATCACAATGTAACCTGCTTCAGCAAGTGATAGACATATCTGTCTTCCCAAGCCACGCGATGCTCCAAACACCACAGCGACTTTGTCACGGTCGCCCATGTCCCAAAGCTACGAAGAGAGCTATTATATAAGAAAAGATTCATCTATAAACATACATCTTACTCTTGCATACATGCATGCACACCTATCGTTTCGTGCAAGACGTTTGGTTTCTCCACTTCGGCCTTTACGAACCCCGGAAATCTTGTGGGGCCGATATCTATTTGACAGCCATAAGTTATTTTGAGTTTGGGCATCGGTCTGCACAAAAATCATGCAGAGCTGCTGGCAACGACGTCCTCGATGCTTCAAACACTATTCATCATTTCGGTATCGGGGCATCGTTAATTGTGTGTGGAGTGAATTCGCCAGTCTTCATGTTTGTGGTACCCTTTCCGTCGACAATTTTAACTTCATCATCTTTGTCGAGATATGAGTTATTGTCTGGCTGCAATTCCCGCGAAAGTGCTGCATCTGGTGTTGTAGACCCGTCAGGAACGATTTCTACCCTGGTTTTTGGTCAGCTGCTGCTCTCCTTGGTGCACTGAATACCTACCAATATCCATCTGGATCAGCAACGAATCCAATCCTGCGGACTAATCCAGCGAACCGCTCAGCTAATTCGTCATCACACCCGTACATTGCACCTGTTGGCAGTTCTCCGACATCCTTGACGATCTTGACACCATTTTCTCGAAATCTCTTCATTGCTTTGGGCACTGATGGGACACATAAACCCAAGTGGCAGAAACCGCTATGGTACGGATGGATCTCGCGATTACCTTGGAATTCGTTGTTTTGTTTCTCGTTCTTGAAGTAGATTAATTCAAGAAGACCACTTCTCTGCAATCGATCTGCCAGAATCTCTTCTCCAGTCTGTTGCATGCCTCTCTTTGGATATCCCAGGTAGTACACAACGAAAGATTTGCTGTCCACATAGAAGATACTTCGCATGCCCAACAGATCGCGATAGAACTTGAGGGAGACCTCGAGATCTTTGACTCGAATGCATGTGTGGTTCAAGTTGTATCCAATTGTTTCGACTGGTTGATCTCCATCGTTCAAAGTCACAGGCACATGACCGTTAACACCATGAATCAAAGAGCAGCCGCACTATGAGTGGTCAGTATGGAGTCGGCAGCTTGTTACTGTCCACTTACCATCACTCTGTGATTTTTGTTAGTAGGTATGTGACTTTCCGAAGGCTGTAACAACTTTTTAGAAAGTTGTGCTTCGCGAGTCTGGTTATGAGATCATCACGATCTAGACGATATTGGCTTGCACAGTTGGTGGCCACGAATCAGATCTCGGCACCAGCTCCAGCAATGTTTTGACATTTGCGCCGTTAAAACTCTCCCATTCAAGGTTGCATTTGTTGGCCTGTTCGTGCGCGCGGCAGTGCCCAATATTATTGCTTAAGCTAGTATATATAGGCAGGTAATTATTGCATCTGCAACTGAATTTTGTACTTGAATGTATCTACAATGAAATTGTAATTACGCCTTCGCGGCTCAAGGTCTTGCCCTAGGCCCGGTCGAGCGTTATGGAACTCGAATTGATGCAATATCTGATGCCACTCGGGGTATCCCAATTCTCACCACGAAAGACATGACCGAGATGACCTTTGCATTTGCTACATATCGCCTCTTTGCGCAATCCCATGTATTGTCCACCCTCAAACAAGCGCCAGTCTGTCTTTTCCACGACCCCGAGAGCAGCGTAGAAGGAAGGCCAACCAGTGCCTATCTAGATTTAATCAAAGCAAAGGTATATATGTGAGGTTCATGCATACCTGATGCAAATTTGGTCATGGCAGAGAATAGCTCATTCTGGCAATTTGGACAAGAATAGACTTGATCCGGCTTGTTTGATAGGATGCCCGAGGACGTACCGGGCGCTTCTGTACTCCTGATGATCAGAGTATGATATTGTGCATCACTTAGATGGGGATAAGCATCTCTTCTCGTGCTCTTCGAGCTTCCCATGTCTGCAGCTGATGTGCCAATGATACTGTTAACGAGCACTCCTGCGTATTGGCTTCTCAAACCACGGAAAAATATCTATAGCTAACACACATGTAGCTTGGACTCACATGGACATCTGGCCATTGACCTATAGCTACCGATGCATGCACAGCATAAAGAACATAGTGGCCTGTGCATTCATGCTTGTGGCATATGTGCACGCGGTAATCACTGCCGGGATGACCTTGATGACAACCTGGAATCTAATGTGGAGCAGGCAGGCACTTCAGGCTCAGCTCAGCTCAGCTCAGCTCAGCTCAGCTCAATTGTTAACTGCTATAGCGTAGCCGTGGGTTTTGCTCTAAGGTGCAGCGGCTCGAAGCGCTCGCTGGACCGAGGCGAGCATGCTATCGGCCCGAAGCTCCGAAGCAAGAGTGTTCAGCTACTCCACTAACTGTGAGAAACTGCTCCAGATTGACGGGAGAGAGCTCGCTGGTCAGTGTGGGAGAGATGGGAATGGACGCGGCCCCGGACTCTTTGCCCAACTCGTCTGAGCAAGACTTGTGAGAGCTTTCGTCTCATTGGACAGCCAGAGCCTGCTCTCCTCTGTCTCTCCCTCCCCGCGCATTTCTCACCTTCTGCTTACTCTCCCTGTGTCTACAGTCCCCCGCCCGCCCCCAGACCACCACGTCCTCCTGCTTGCTGCTATTGCTTCTGGTCTCTGCCCACACTCTCTCGGGACTGTAGACGTCTAACTATTGTCACCTGACTATAACAGGTCCCACTTTGCAGAACAACTTGTTTAGCTTCGCACTCATAAGTAATTCATCATGGTGATGGATGACAGACAAACTCCGACACAAATCAAGACCGCCGATCTACCACTAGCCAAACCCTCTGGACCAGAGACGCTACGAGATGAGCGAGCCAAGGCCACATTCTCAGTCGACCAGTTGGCCGAATATATCCATGGCAAAGGTCAGTCACTTAGATTGTGACAACCATGCACCAAGCTAATAACATCAGAATATCTAGAAAGGCAGGCCAGAATTCTTGCCACTTTAGAAAGCGAACCGGTCTTCAACAAGTCTGTGAACTATTACCAAGGTAGGACGGATCGACTGAAGCGAGCTCTTGAAAGAGGAAAGCGAGCCACGCAGTTGTCAAAGGCCCAAAAGTGGGATGCAGATGAGTATGGAAATCTGTAGCAGATGATCTACTGATACTAACTTTCTGTAGGATTCAAATGGCAGACTTTTTGGTCGATGAACCAGGTCCATATGGTCTACACAAGAGCATGTATCTCATTACACTGCGTGATCAAACGAATGATGAACAAAAGCGACTCTTCGGAGAACCCGCACAAAATTACGACCACATTGGTTGCTATGCCCAGACTGAGCTTGGTCATGGTTCCAACGTCCGTGGCCTTGAGACTACTGCAACTTACATCAATGAGACTGGCGAATTTGAGATCAATACTCCAACTCTGACAGCGACCAAATGGTGGATTGGCTCATTAGGACGAACAGCCAACCATGCCGCTGTCATGGCTCAACTCTATGTCAATGGCAAAAATGAGGGCCCCCATCCGTTCATCGTACCAATCAGGGATCTGAAGACGCACAAGCCGCTCAAGGGTGTCATTGTAGGAGATATCGGACCCAAATTCGGTTACAACACCATGGACAATGGTTTCCTACAATTCAACAAGGTCAGGATTCCTCACATAAACATGCTGGCCAAATTTGCGGGTGTGGACCGAAACACTGGTCAATACATGAAGCCGCCAAACAGTAAGCTTGCATACGGAACAATGACTTGGGTCAGATCACGAATTGTCATGCATGCTCGAATCGTATTGGCAAGATCTGCCACTGTTGCCATCAGATATTGCTCGATCCGACGACAGTTCCAGGACAGAGACGCCAAGAATCAAGTCGGGGAGACGCCGGTTATCGACTATGTCACTGTGCAATATCGCTTGTTCCCTGTACTCGCCCAGGCATTTGCGCTCCACTACATGGGTAAACAGATGTTTGCGTTGTATGAAGCAAACATGAAGGCAATGGGTAAGGGCAACTTTGAGCTTCTTGCTGATCTTCACGCTGGTTCTTCTGGTCTCAAGTCAATTGCTACGACAATGGCATCACAGGCAATTGAAACTTGTCGTCGAGCTTGTGGAGGTCACGGCTTCAGCATGTTTTCCGGTCTGGCACATGCATACCAAGATTATCTCCCTGAGGTGACTTGGGAGGGCGACAACTTCATGCTCACACAACAGGTAGCTCGTTACCTTCTGAAGACTGCTAGATATGTTTTCGTCAACAAAGGAAATGTCAAGAGCAGTGTCACTAACCCGACCATTGAGTATCTAGTCAACTACTCGAAGGATCCATACTTCCGCACAAAGGGTAACATTACTGACGGTGATTTCTTACTCCGACTCTTTGGACACCGAGCTGCATATGCAGTCGCTCAGGTTTTGCGTCGAAGAGATCAGGAGAAGGAATCGTGGAACTCACTACTGCAAGAATTTTACCGCATGTCAGTGGCCCATTGTCAGTTCATGCTCGTAAAGTACTTCTACCAAGCCATCAACACAGACGAGGCACTTCAAGGAGATCTGAAGTCTGCTATTGAGCCACTCTTCAAGCTCTTTGCTTTGTATACATTGGAGACTGAAGCCACCGAATTCTTCGCTGCCGGCTGCTTGACCCAGGCTACATATGAGGAAGCTAAGAAGGAAGTCCTGAGTTGTCTAGCACAAGTTCGGCCTAACGCCGTGGCGCTCGTAGATGCCTTCAAGTTCCCAGACTTCTTGCTGCAAAGTTCTCTCGGACGTTATGACGGTGAAGTGTACAAGGACATGCTCGATCGAGCCGGACGAGAGCCTGCAAACGGAAAGATTATCAATTCTGACTACCGAAGTGCAGAGATCATTCGTGGCGAGGCCCAGAGTGAATTGCTCTTGGCAGCTATGAAGTCCCAGGCAAATGCGAAGCTGTAATTTTGAGATTGTCTATTTCTAGTGTATAGTCCAGGTTTCATCTAGCATGTTGGGAATAATAAAAGAGTCCAGAATTTCTGGTGCTGAGTGTAGTTTGAATCGTGTAACATGAATCCACCTGATATAGTGATATGTTGAAACTTGACGATCCACAGAAAGTAGGTTCTACTTGTGCAGTGGAGATGGTGCCTCTCGAGACACGAGACAAGACGAATTCACTTTGACAGAATCAAGCTTCGCACCCTTGCAAGGACCAGGATGTACCGTAAATGAAAGGTTATTGATCAGTCAAGATCAAGACTCCGCAGGAACGGGAGATCGGATGATTTCAAGCCTTTCGAGCCCTGTGGATGTGGTGGGTGTGGATGTGATGAATGGGCGTGTTACAGGACGGCGAAGATGAATTCACAAATGCACAAGGGAGGCGGACATGGTAGAAGAGGATTGGTCGCTGCCACCAGTTTGCTTGTTGTGCTCGGTGGTAAGCCAGCGGATCTGGTGCCGAGCAAATCAAGCTTGACTGAGCGTTCCAGGTCAGATGACTACTTGGAGCACCATAGAGTCAAGATCGTCATGCGTAATGTCGATACCTTCTGATTATGAAGAAACGATCGTGATCTCTACTGGTAATGCTTATCAAGCAGCTAATAAACAAGAGCAGTAAAATAGTGGTAAATTAAGAAAAATGATAGGTTAGATCTATTTGAAAATTATCCTGAAAGCGTATGATTTAGAAAGTACCAGAAACACTGTACATTGAAGTCTTTACAATGACATGGGAAGTGTTGATCACTAAGACGACCAACTCCGATCCACGGATTGCGTCCCACTTGTGGACTTCTGCGTTGATGTGGAGTGCCGTGATTTACTGGTCCGCTGATCACTTGCGATTGACAAACAAGCGCTCGAGATGTGTCATCTCTGCTGACAATTGTTTGTGCCCTGCTAATATTGTATCGAATGTCTGTCTGTTCAATATATGTCATTCGACTCACTCATATTACCATTCCAGATATGTTGCATCCATGGCAATTTAAAACTGATGATGACCAGAGAGTGTGTGGCTGGCTAGAGTGGGAAAAGGTTCTGGTGGAATGACGACAATGGCTGATCACTTCCTGAATCATACGAGAAATTTTAGACAATCAGAGTGTGACAGCCCACAAGCTCACTCACTCCGAGCAGCTCTGTCTGTCTGTGTCTTGTCTGCGTCTGTGTCTTGTCTGCCTCTTACTGAACGAAATCCCAGGACACTCCGCACCAAGATCTTGCTCGATCACTCTCCTCTGCAGCGCTCCCACGGTCCCAAGTCTCGTTTCGTTCTTGCGACCCAGAACATTCTCTTCGCGCTCCCGAAGCTTAACTATCAGACCCTTCGCCCTCGCTCCTCACTTCTCCTGTCTTTCCAACCAAGTCACCCACGACTTCGCCAACAAGAAGTATAGACACTGAACTATCTGGTGCTTTCATCGAAAGTTTGGTGGTATAGTCATTCACTTCATCGCACGACCACTTGCCTGCCGCAAAAATTAGGTCTGCAATCGCAAACAAGGTCTAGGACAAGACGAGCAGGATGTCTAAGGAACTCGGCATAACGCTGATCAAGGCCAAGGAGTTCATTCGCAGCCTCAAGCACAAGCAAATCAAACCACTCTACGACGAAGGTGAAAAGAAGCTGTCTGCAAGCGGTCCACTGTACAACACCAAAGGCCAGCAATTGAAAGGAGAACCACGCATCCTCAAGAAGCGAGAATGCAAGGATCTACTCGGTTACAACTGGAACTGGAAACGCAAGTGGTGGGTATTGACGGTCATTTTCATCATACAACTGTCCATGAATTTCAATGCTTCAGTATATGGAAATGCAAATGCAGGTATAGCTGAGCAGTTTGGTGTTTCGCAACAAGCTGCCAGGACCGGTCAGGCATTGTTCCTCATCTTCTATGCCATCGGGTCCGAACTATGGGCTCCTTGGTCGGAAGAGCTTGGGCGATGGCCGATTCTGCAGAGCTCGCTGCTTCTTGTCAACATTTGGCAAATTCCGGTAGCTGCTGCCCCGAACTTCGCATCCGTCATCATTGGACGAATATTAGGTGGACTATCTTCCGCTGGTGGATCTGTCACTTTAGGAATGGTCAATGATATGTATGATGTCAACCACCAAGGATATGCAGTGAACTATATCGTTCTTTCTTCTGTGGGTGGATCAGTTATTGGTCCAATCGTCGGCGCGTTCATCCAATATGGCATGTCATGGCGATGGGTTTTCTGGATCTCCTTGTTCTTCGGCCTCTTTGTGCAGATTTTACATGCTCTTACTGTACCAGAAACTTCACCTCACATTATCATCGCACGAGAAGCAAAGCGTCGTAGAGAAGAACTTTGTGAGAATATCTGGGGAGAAGATGAGGTCAAGGGTGGCATTACTCTCAGGAAGTGCTTCTCCATTTGGGGTCGTCCTTTCGAGATGTTTGTGCGCGAAATGATTGTGCTCTGGCTCTCCCTCTTATCTGGATTTTCAGATGCACTCATTTTCACGTTCATTGAGGCTTTCACTCCAGTCTACGATCAATATCATTTCACGACCATTGAGTTGGGACTTTCCTTCATACCTCTCGCCGTCGGGTACTTCATTGCATACTTATGGTTCCTTCCATTCATCAGGCGTGACAATCTCGCACGCGAGAGGAATCCGGGTAGCGTCGAGCCGGAATCGCGACTGAAAGGTCTGCTCTGGACCGCTCCACTATTGCCGATCGGTCTATTCATCTTCGCTTGGACATCCTTGGGTCCCGATCACAACCCTAGTATCCCATGGATCGCTCCAATGATCGCCTCGGGTGCCATTGGTATCGCTAACGCAGCTATCTATATGAGTACCATCGACTACATGATTGCAGCTTATGGACCATATGCAGCTTCAGCAACAGGAGGTAATGCGCTTGCAAGAGATGCCTTGTCTGGAATTGCTGCGTGGTACAGTACACCGTTCTATGAGTACTTCCCTGAACCAAACACGCTCTCATATCCGTCCACCATTTTGGCATGTATCGCTACAGTCTTTGTCGTCCCAATCTACATCTTTTACATCTTTGGAGAGCGAATCAGAGAGAAATCCAAATTCGCGCAGACGCTTGCAGATCAAGCCAAGCACGAAGAGGTTGAAGAAGAAACTGAGACTCCGGATGAAAAGAAGCACTATCAAGATGAGGAGATGGGAGGAACTCGGCAGGTCGAGGATGTGCGTGGGGAGACATCTTCCGCAAGCGACGCATCCACTGCGCTGGACACTAGCGATCCTAGAGAGAAGCCATGAGAATAGAGATGAATATACATCGCCATGATGCAATCTCGGCATATTATGGAGTACATGCATGATTAGTAGGGGCGTGTTGCTGCGTTGTTTTCATCTGTCTTCAGCATCACCAACACCCTCATTGTATCACTACCATATTTTCAGCTTTTACCTTTAATATCATTTCTTCTATTTGTTGTTACGCGCTATGCTGGGAATGATTATCCCACAATACGCTTTCTAGTGGATGTTAATCCAAAGTCTCATTTAATTGGTCATTCAGTCAATTTATTTCGTTGCTGTAAGAGTGGATCGACCCATTATGTGAGTGCATTTAGAAAGATGAATTCGAGTCTTTCTTGCCACTAATCACGAAACAAGCGAGTCTACGCTTCATTTACTTCTCTATCGTGCTGCGCGTGACCATTTGTACCGCTGGGACATTGAGGTCGTTTCTTGAAAGAGACGCTCTCGAGAGCCTGAAGCAAATCCTCGAGCAGGTCCTCGACCTCTTCACACCCGACAGAGATCCTGATGAGATCCTCAAAGACACCGACTCGTTCCCTCTGCTCTCTCGAGAGTGATCGATGCGTCATGGCCGTGGCGGGAATCTCGATGAGGGACTCTACTCCGCCGAGAGAGACTGCCCACTTGAACAGCTTGGTCGCACGACAGAGAGCTTCCACGTCGATTCCTGCCGCGACCCTGAAACTCAACATGCCGCCTCCCAATCCATTGCTATTCTGTGAGAGTGACGTCGCGTAATATGGGGAAGAGGGCAGTAATGGGTAATTCACACTCTTGATCTTGTCGTGTGTTTCCAATATTTGCGCAATCTGCAAGGCCGATTGAGACGACTGCTTGACGCGCAGATGCAAAGTCTTGAGTCCTCGTTGACACAGCCAGCAGTCGAATGGCGAAGGCACTCCCCCGACCAGGTTTTGCTTGAATCTCAGGGTCGTGGCGAGCTCTGCTGAATTTGTAGAGACGACGCCTATGGTCACGTCTGCATGACCATTGAGGTATTTGGTCGCACTGTGGACGACAAAGTCGGCACCCATAGTCAAAGGACGCGTGATGATTGGTGAGGAAAAGGTGTTGTCGACTGCGAGCAGGACATTTGCTGCCTTGCACTGTTTGGCCAAAGCAGCGATATCAGTGACATGCATGGTCGGATTCGTGGGCGTTTCGAGCCAGACCAATTTCGTCTCTGGTTTGAGCAGTCCCTCTATCTGCGATAGGTCGTCTGCATAGTCCACGGTAATGTCGATCGTGGAGGCAATCTGATTGAGAAAGACAAAGGTGCCCCCGTACAGCGCAGCTATGGAGAGGACGCGCTCGCCTGGTCTGAGAAGACCGATGACCGAACTGATGGCAGCCATACCAGAGGCATATGCGATGCAATGATTCCCTTCCTCTAAAGAGGCAATCGTCTCCTCCAAGCGCGCGCGATTCGGATTGCATGCTCTGCTATAGGTAAAGTCGTGACCTCGTTCAAAGGTGGTCGCGAGCGTGATGGGCGCGACAACCGCTCCGGTAGAAGGATCCGGCTGGTTGCCAGCATGGATTGCTCGTGTGCCTATCCGCATTGACGGTATCGTCGTGATTCAATGACTAGACATGGCACGAGAAGGAAGACATCACTAGAAGAGTAGAACAGAACAGAACAGAGTAGAGCAAAGGATGGGGAATTCCCTCCCTCTCAGAGTCTGAGGAAAGAAAGCTGAAGCTGCAAGTGGGGCCGATCAGCAACTCACTTGCGGTGGCGCATGAGTGACACTTTTCCCCTTTTGGAAAACTCACCCGATTAGTCTCTTTCTAGCTCAAGGATTCCGCTGCTTGACTGGTAGAAACGAGTCTGATCTCATTTGATGGGAGGAAGAGCTCAGAACAGCCAAATTGCACGCAATCTAATTCGATCAACCAGTCAGATCAGACTTAGTCACAAGGTTCCCACCCTCCTACTCGTATTTGACTACAAGCCTGCTTACAAACCTACAATTCACTCATCTCAGTCTGCATACGATGTGGTACAATCTTATATTTATATATTGTAATTCTCTATAAATACAACAATATGTTTTGCGAGACATGCCTTGTCTCGACTGTCTTGTCCACCAAAAAAATTACACGGCACTATACCACAGCATGACTCAAAATCCGGTAAGTCTTGTCCAGGTCCACCGTGATTGTCAGCAAATCCTCGTCTGCCATGTTTCCAGAAGTCTCCGCCCAACGACGATCCGATCGAAAGGAGAGACCAGCGTACTGATCGACCCTTGATGAGAATCGAATTGCATTCGTATCGTGTGTCGGCGTGATCTTGAGCAAGGCTCTATGTCCGACGACAGAGACGCACTCTGCCCTGCAGAAAGACTGCACTTCAGTCGAACCCGAAGCTGCAGTCATCATGTCGGGCATATGGCCTTTCATACGTACTTCCTTGAGATGCGAGGAGCAGAACTGGTCTACAAACCGACTTGAATGGAGTACTTCCTCCGCAATACACTTCCATAGTCTTGAGACGAGCCGTACCGACCGCCACAAGTCAGAAAGCGGCATATGCTGAAAAATGTTTGAGATGATCTCCATAGGGAGGTGAGTCCTGGTTACCAATATATTTTGTAGATCCTGCAAAATCGCTACCGAACCGGGGATTTGTGAGACGACATGATCAGAATGCGCTTGTCTGATGCCAATATCTGGTTTCTCGGGACTCGAGACATGGACTTGCCAGTTCGTGGGATTAGAGGCCGTCATGCTGTAGAGATGTTTCGCAAGTACTCTCCAATCGGTTGTAGGATCAGTGTAGTTATTTACGCCACGAATACTATTTGTCTTGTCTCTGTCCATATCTCTGGATGCGAACTTCAGTGTACTCGTAGGTGTACTTGTAGCAGATACAAAGGATGAACAGCTCGAGCCATATATGCTCGAAGCATCCACAAAATCAGGCCTCTCTCTTTCCTCTGATATGCGCTCCATGACATTCAATTGGCTGTTTCTCTTGATAGAAAACATCTCACGCGTTGGGGACATCACCGGCTCATCTTGCGTACCCCATTCGAGGTCCGCAATGTCGCTCATAAATGCGAACGAGGACAATTCAGAACTCCACGAATTATCTTGCGTTGTGGTCTTGTCGTCACTGGTAAATTCGAAGCTATTTGCTACAGGTGTAGGAGGAAGTGGACGTGATGGGGGACTGATGTCAACTTTCTGCTTCACTTGCGACTCTAATGCCTGTCCTGCTAAAGTGATTGGTGTGCTTCCCGGTAATACGACCGTCGCTTTCGAGGTCGAAGCTTTTCAGCATCAGTCTAAACACCGTCGCCACGGTGAGAACATACAGGTGGAGACTCGAGATTCGACATCTCTGGACTTTGTGGACTTCTTGACTTGTGGAATTTCGGCTTCTGTTCTCAAGGTGTGTGGCAGTGCCGGGACATTGCACGAAATCGCCGGTAATGTCTTTGTCACAATCTGAGACGTCAGTCAAGCGAGAACGTCTTGATGCTTAAGTATTGATATAACACACCGGCGCTCTCGAGCGATCGCAAGCATGAAGTTGGTAGATCCTCTTTGGCGAACGACTGTTGAGTCAGACTCTGCTCGGTATGGCATCGAAAAAGCCTACACGCAACGTCTCACGGCCGGATGTGACTTGACTCGTTCTTTCCAGAAGAGAAGGCGGGTCGCCTCTAATTCAGCTTGAGCTTTCTCTAATTCTTGGGCACCAAGAACACCTCGTTCAGACTTTGTGTTTTTGACTTTGCTCGATTTTTTGAGCGTGAAGAGTCTTCTGAACTTCATTGCTGTGAACCTTACTATATGACCAAGATTTGACTGCTGCCACACTGAATAAGCCGGAGCTTGTGTTGATAACCAATTTGTGAAACCATACTGATGTTGAGGGGAGTGTGAGAATCGCAGAAGCAGGACCAGCAGGAAGTGTCGATCAGCACGCATGCAGCATGCTTGTCGGAGTTGCCGGGAATAAGAGGACGATTTCGTTCGCGGACAATCAGAGACCGACTTTCGATTCTGTATGCTAGGTATCTACCAGTCAAAACACCAAATCAAGCTTGCGTTCCTGGACGTGCATCTCGAGAGACTCGGCTCATGTAGACGCTGCCTTCTTGATACGATCGAGGGTCTTTTGCCGACCAATGATTTCCATAATCTGCTTGACCCCAGCTCCAGACAATCCTCCTGCAATGGCATACCTCACTGCGCCCATGACAAGTCCGTTGGGCGTGCCAAAATCAGTCTCGTTGAACAGCTTCTCGATGACCAGGTTGAATTCGGTGCCAACCCAGTGCCGCTCGTCCAGAGCTTGTAACTTGTGGTACACACTGTCGAGTAGATCGGGCAATGCTAGGTTGCTCTTCTTGGAGAACTTGACTGCAAACTTCTTGGCTTCCTCTGATGTATAATCTGGCTCAGCGAAAAAGTATAATCCTAGTTGTGGCAGACCCAAGGGATCGACGACACGGTCTCTGAGAGCCATGATGACACGACCGACATATTCATCACCGTACCGTTCGTCAAATTTCTTGTCCAGCTCGACTTGCACTTGACTAATCAACCTCTGCATACCATTGGGGTCGTCAGAGAGTGCATGGTAATGTTGCTTCTGCAAGAACTGTAGTTTCTCCGGAGTCACTATCGTAGCTCCCTTGGTGATTTGACTCAAATCGAAGCGTTCTGCCATCGCCGACAATGTCATGACTTCAGTCTCGCCATTGGCAATGTGTGCATTCCAGCCCATCAGAGCCAAGTAGTTTAGCATGGCTTCCGGCAAGTATCCCTTCTCCCTGAACGCTTCCACGGTCGTGTCACCGTGCCTCTTTGACAACTTTGCACCACCGACAGACGCCAGTAACGGTACATGAGCAAATTGCGGCGGCGTCCAGCCGAAAGCATCGTATATGGCCAAGTGCTTCGGGGTCGAAGGTAACCATTCCTCGCCACGAATGACGTGCGTAATCTCCATCAAATGATCATCGACCACATTGGCGAAATGATAGGTAGGGTACCCATCACTTTTGAGAAGGATCGAGTCGTCAAAGGTGATGCCTTGCTTACCCCTTGAGAAATTCACCGTGCCATGAACCACATCCTCAACCAAGGGTACCGTCTGTGGACTCTTCAACCTCACGACATGTGCCTCCCCGGCCTCCGCCCTCGCATCAGATTCTTCCTTCGCCACGGTGAGACACTTGCGATCATATGTTCCCGACTGACCGTGCCTGCGAGACTCGTGCTTGAGTCCATCCAATCGCTCCGACGTACAGAAACATCGATACGCCGCTCCCTTCTCGAGCAACGTCTTCATGTATTTATGGTAGAGACTCAACCTCTCCGACTGGCGATACGGCGCATGAGGACCACCTACTCCAGGACCCTCATCCACCTTCAATCCAGCCCACCGTAAATTATCAAACAAAGACTCTTCCGCTCCATCAGATAATCTCCTCTGATCCGTATCCTCCACTCTGACGATAAACTGTCCCTTTGTCCTCTTGGCCCACAAGTAATTATACAATGCAGTCCTCAGAGATCCCAGATGCAAATTCCCCGTCGGCGAAGGCGCGAACCTCGTCCTCGCCGGCTTCCGTACCGCAACCCCATCTGACGACAACCACCGCTTACTGATATAGATACGCTTCAAGCTCAAACATCTATACAGCCCGAGCACACTCATCAATAAGGAAAAAAATCACAAACAAGTTATTGCCGGCATGTATATACAATTTTACTCCTTGATCACTTGCATTCTGATCTGCAAAGTATGAACGGTAACGGTAAAACATCGGCATACAAAAAAATACAGTAATTGTACCATGACGACATGCATATAAGTTGTACATATACATAAATATAAGATGTAGAAGAATACGTCAAGCTTGTGATGTTTGATCATGCTGCAGTGGTGGGTGGTCCAGGTACCTGTAAAGGTCTACTCACAGTCAATCAGTTCAATCCAACGACGATTAGAGGAACCTTACTGTGGGCTATTTTTTCGCGTACATTCATATAAACTCTTGAGATTCCCCAGACACGGTCTCGGACTATCAACAAGTCAGCTCATCATTTTCTCGTACTTCCATAGAGTCCTACTCGTTGTCGTGTTTAGATAGACAACTATCGATATTAGTCATACACACCTCAATACCATTGATGGTCGTACTCGTCATAGGCATTCAATGAATCCTTGCAAATCACCTTGACTTTTTTAATGCTCGAGACACTACCAATTAATCAATTGAAACGCATTATTGATGGTGAGTGAGCGATACTTTTCTTCCGCACAAGCAGTCAATTGGCGGCGTTGATGAAGACACGTCTGAGACCATGAATTGGGATTCTTTGCCACGCACCCTTGATAGTCTCGCAAGTAAGTCCCGCAAAACTTGGAAATCTCGTCCATGGCAGAGTCCATCGCTTGCGACTGCAGTCACACTGAAGCTTGACGAGATGGTAAAGGTTCAATTATAAATTGAGTGATTGTAGTTGCAAAGAGATACTGTGTGGTAAGCGGAGACGCAAGCACAGCGGTCGAATTGAGCTTTGAATTCGGACAAATTTTGAGTCACTCGGTCCATCACACAATAGCTCTTGCGTGAATGACAAGTCGAGTGCAGGATGATTATTGTATATTCGTTCTTTTTTCCTCTATATACAGTATAGCACAATTGCTGTGATATCTACACATATTTGCCCATTCCAATCGCCAATGCTTTTATCTATCATCCTTATCTCGCTATACACATGCCGCCATTATCATCTCGTGATTTATACGCTCGATACATATCTCCATCGCCTTGTATGATGGCGCGTCTCACACTGGAAATCTTTCAAATTTCTGACCATGCTTCGGAGAGTGGCATACGTCATTGTGAAACAGTGTGTTTGTAGCACTCTGGGGTGTTTCTGGATATGCTCGTAACGAAGCTATCAAGTCCAGGTCATATGGATCCGAGGGAGCTAAACTTCCATGTCTGGATTTTTCTGCTTGTCCACTGTCAGAGGTTCCAGTCGCACTAAACCGTCGCTTGACCGCAATGAATGTTCCCTCGAGTAATGCTTTCAGTGGCAAGAAACCGGCCACGAGCAAGGCAGTGTTTGATTCGACAGTGACCCAGATCCAAGCGATGCCAATCGAATGCGAGGCACTGCCTGTGCTGGTTGTAGTATTTGTGCCGGATGCAGCCAGTACATTGCTCAATTTCAGTCCGGAGGCGAGTATGATGAGGGTAGCTAGACTGAACATTGCTCCCAGAGCGTAACGTTGTCGTCCTGTGAGTCCGGCAAGCCAGAGCAGCGGAATCGGCGCGAGCACAATCAGTCCCTCCGAGACAAAGTTGAAGACATTGACAATGGTAGCAACTGTGGCACTGTCCAGACAAGTGCCGCCTTTGTCGTTTGTGATCCAAAAGTCCGAGACTGGTGCGCAGGGAACAGCCAGTATGAAGAAATGTAAGAGGGCATCAAAGTTGACAAAGTAGAGGATGGCCATCAATGCCATCCAATAGGTCCGCTGAGTCTCGCAATTCGTAATTTTAATGTAAAAGAGCATGATTGCAATCTTGGCTCCGTCAAAGGTGAGAGCATAGAACAGCCGAGTGATGTAATTCATTATCATATATCGACGGACTTGCTCAGGCGTGAATGTAACATCACTGCCTAGTCCATATCTCGTCACCCAGATGATTGTCGATATCATCAAGCCCAGAGAGAAAGCCAGGCAGATGAGCACTGCATAGTCGTCATGTGCCAGAGGTGCCCGACGTATGCAGGTTCGATCATATAGTCGCAGACAGACCACCGCGCTAGAGAGGGCAAAGAAGACAATCGCAGCACTCAGGATACCACACTGCACCCCATTGAGGTCCATCAAAGGAACCTCACAACGACACTAACAATGCCAGAATCGTTCTACTTGTACGACTCGAATCGAGCCCTGATGGTGAAACAGTGTATTTGTGCGCCACAGGATCGGTCGCACTCGTGCCCGTCACACCAACGCTTTGTGTGAGGTGTCACGAGCCGTTCGATGACGAGTTTGAGAATGATATTGTGAGATGATGAAGGAGGGGATGGATGTGATGGGAGGGTATATAGTCGAGTAGGAGACAACAAGGAGGACGGGAGGATGGAGGGTGGGTGGGTCAGGATGTTTGGTGTTACTTGAGTAATCGAGTACCAAACATCCTCGTGGTTCTGACTGGAGGCAGGTGGAGGAAAGTCTGTCTTGGGCCACTCGTGGGTGAATCACAAACGAAAGAATCAAGAGAAACTCCTCCCGTCTGCAGATCACTTCCAGAAGGGTGGTTTCCTCCGGTGCACTCTTAAGGAATTCAAGTCAGACTTCCGGCAGCATGAGTTTGATCAAATTCAACTGCTCCCCCTCCCTTTCTGTTCTGCCTGCCTGCCTGCCTGCATAACCAGTCTCCTCCTTGTAATTGAATTGCTACAGTAGCTGATCTGAATCTATGTTTTCACCGTCTCAAACCAATAGCCGTGAGATATCTTTTTTTGAATATGAGTCTACGATGCTCGCTTAATATTGATCATGACGGAACGACATTTCTGATAAGAGACACTTTTTAGTACGTATACACAACTACAATCCTGCGTCCACAAATCCCATTCATCATGGCGTCCGTCTGACTTGAAAAGTTCCTTGGACTGATTGGTGCGTGCCGTCGGGGACGGAGACTCCCTCTCCTTCCCCTCAACCTGGAATTACCTTCCCGCCTTCCGCTTTTCTATACCTTTACTTTTCCGTCGTGCTATAGCTAATGTGAGCTGACACTAAGGACTCTTTCTGTCATCAATTCAATGTCTGACGGATTTTCACATATCATTATGAAATTGTTACGTTGATTGGGGCACTACTAGTCACATCTGTAGATGCACGAGTATGAAAACGGACTGCGTCAGGTGTGGTGCATCAACTCGATAAAGACTCGAGTGGACTGCACCATACTGCAACCTGAGACTTGCCTAAATATTCGTGCCAAGCTCTTGTCTGTTCATAAAATGTGTTTCTTACCACTTTATAAGGTGAATCACACACGTGGATCCTCGGGCTTGACCTTTTATATTTTTTCCAGGATCCGGAATTCGTGTCCCACCAATGAAATCCGTCTCATTGATTCAAAGAAAAGTGTGGGGGTCATGTTTCAGTAAAGATCAAATCAATCCATTTATATGCAATATACCGTATCCCAAGGTTCCTACGCATGCTTTCG
This sequence comes from Taphrina confusa, assembly GCA_005281535.1. Taxonomy (NCBI): domain Eukaryota; kingdom Fungi; phylum Ascomycota; class Taphrinomycetes; order Taphrinales; family Taphrinaceae; genus Taphrina; species Taphrina confusa. The sequence goes on along the minus strand of RHGJ01000024.1, from coordinate 199,048 downwards.
CAAAACGACTATAGCTATGCGCGTGCTAAACAACCTTTGACAATAGATGGACACGACGAGCTCGCTGATTTCCTAGACCTTCGTTGCAATCCCCCATAGACTTTCAACACAGGATGCATATGGCTACCTCTCTTTGTGACCATTTCCGTCCTATTGTGCAATCGCCATGCATGAGCGTGATTGTCTATGCCGATCGTGTGGTGCCCGAAAAGAAATCTCATGTCAGACGTATTTAAACTCGGATCGTATGTGTCAACAGCAACATTGACCACAATCATGTACCATGAGCACGTCGATCGTCGACGATACGGCCGACTTTATCACAAATTGCGACATGTAGATCTGCCTGCTTCTTGATTGGAAAACTTCTCTGCTCATTCACGACCGAGCTTGCTTCATGCTACGGCAACAGACAATGCAAGAGATTGGTTACGAACTTACGAAAGTGTGTGTAAAAAGCTCACTGAGCGGTGTATTACGTAGACTATGCTAGTTTTTGTCATTAATCATTATCTCACAAGCTTGAAATCTATGATGATGGGCATGAGAGGTCGAACACTGGTGAACCACCATTGTCGACACCAAATGATGGTGAGGCGCCCTGGTCGTTCAATGTATACCAGTATGTTGGGATTTTGCCAAAGGCGAAAGCACAGCCAATCTGGTCCCAGTAGAGTCTGGCATTGGCGACAGAAGCTACAGCCTGACCAGAGACTGCACCTGAAGTTGGATAACCAGTCTCTGTGATCCAGACTGGCTTTGAGCCGGCAGCGGACTGAGTTGCAGCGTAAGCAGTCTTGAACAAGTTGGCAGCGACATCAATCGAGTTTGGCTCCTGGAATTGGAAGTAAGGATAAGCGTCAAGACCGATAAAGTCAGAGGCAGCGATAACAGCAGCGTTCGAGCCGTTATTCCATGTAGGGTAAGCATCGACGTGTCCGACCAATGCATTGGCAGCAGAAGTACCGGCGATGGCAGCCCTGACCTGAGAAATGTAGTTGGTGATGTCTGCAGGACCTGCACCGACGCCTGACTTGTTCTCGATACCGGTTGGAGACTCTCGGTAGAGATCTTCACTTCCAACAGAAATACCGGCGATGAGGCTGGTGAAAGCAGTACCATACTGAGAAATGGCAGCCTTCAAGGCGGCAATCTCGTTGTCAATGTTGGCTTGTCCAGCAGATGCCCATAGACCGAGCAAGAGAGTTGTTTGCGAAGCAATTGCTGCAGGAATGGCAGAAATTGGGGAATTGGTAGTACCTCCCTGAATCATAGTGTAGAGACGGGCAGAGGTAAAGCCAGAGGCACCGGGCAGGTTCTTTGCAGTGTTGAATGAGGCCAAAAAGTCACTCTCGACTAATGGGGCACCGTTGGCACCAGTCGAACCATAGTTGAAACCTTTTGCCACTGATGAAGAAGAGCTCGATTGAGCAGCGGCAGCAGAGGTCGAAGCAGATGTTGCAACTGCGGTGGTAGATGGAGTAGTGACTGCATTCGTTGGGGAGGCTGCGACAACATTACCAGCTGCTGGCGTTGTTGCGACTGCTGCTGGCGTGGTTTGACCAGTCGTGAGGCATGATTGAGGAGTGCCCGGACCAGTGTATGGGACAGTGATTGCTGCACCGTTGTATGTAAAGGTTTGTGTTGGACAGGCTGCTGGTGCAGTGGCTGTTCCAGTTCCGGTCCAAGTAGCAGTGACTAGATTTCCAAGATAAGTGAAGGTGAACAGTGTTGGCTGAGCATCTGGTGCCGGAGCTGGTAGAGCATTGGCAAGCGAAGGTAGGAGAATAGGCAAAAGAATGCTATACATAATTGAGCGAATGGATATGGTTCAGACAAGTTCAATGCGGATTGAAGCAAGTACTTATACGAAGGAGTTTTCTGTCACGAATCTAATTTTGGCGTCAAGTTGCGTCTCTTGATCATGAGCTGCTGTGGTGACGTTTTGCCCCTGCACGTCTCCTGCCACCATCAGCTACAATAAGCAGCAACAGCAACACGACTCGTGCGCCCGGCACAAGTGCTTTGCAGCCTGGCACAACGGCTCGCTTCATGTGTTGGGAGCTAATGAGCAGGAGTCTCTACCCGCTGTCCTTGTCTGCCCTTTGTGTCTATACTTAGCAGATACGGGCCACAAGGCTTCATTACCACCGCATGAGCCCCCAATGACACTCGAGATCGTCCATTGCACATGTGTAACACTCGCACAGATCGTGTTGGTTCGTGTAACTATCTTTCATATACAAGTGACAGCAAGAGGTTGGCTGTGAATCAGACGTGGTTTCTCTGCTTCCATGTATTCGCAACTGCAGGCTGTAAGTAGTTGTGTTGCAGCACTTAAGAAATAATGTTTGCTGCATGCTGACACTCCATGACAAGATGTAATGCAGCCACATCCGGGTGGCACTTGATTCCATTTGGTGCAGCGCAGCTCAATCACAAAGGAACAGAGGGAGAACATCTGCCAGCTGAGGACCGATGATCCGGCCTCTGCTGCATCATGTGGCACGGCACTTTCTTCAGGTCTGCTTGTCTTTGGGTAGATCAATTTGGCGCGCAAGACGCACGGGTGTTCAACAGACATCTGGTCTATTGCCATTCTTTCAAAGACTGCAGTGCATGACGACCGTTGGAAGCTGTTGCAATTAATCGTGGATGTACAGTGGCCTCCTTTCAGCTGGTGTCTAATTTTCACTCGGAAGCCACTGGGCATTTTTCAAAATTCAACAGCATTGTGTTCCGACTTGATGAAGTGGAGAGAAGTGCTCTACAATAGTTGTCATTATATCCATCAGCTATCTTACACTACAAATAATACACATAACACACAAGCACATATAGATATCCATTACCTTGTGTTCACCTTGAATATCATTACACGGGAATACCTCCAGCCAATGCAGTCCAAGGCAACTCGAGCCTAGGCGGGAGGCTCGGATCATAAGTCTCTCCGACAAAGACTTCGTCGTAGAGTTCACTGAACCGTCTGCACACATCATTTTCCGGTGGTTGGAATTGATAAGTCGACCCAATCTTGGTCGCAGGACACCAGAAAGATGCTGCCGCCTTTGGTGTACACTCAATGATGAGACCTTCTCTCCATCGTTTCAAATTGTCACCCACTTCGCATGCTAGCCATCTCATTTGGTCCCAGAGCGCTTTCTCAGCGTCCCAGCCATAGTTCCACATGGTCTGCTGCTTGGTTCCCCACTGTCGATGCGCTGCGCCGTTGCCAGCATCGCACCTTTGCTGGTCCATCCATTCGTTCGGAATATACCAAATCATGAGAGAGACAGGGTCCATTTTCGGTAAATTGTTGTGTATGAATAGTAATCTAGGCACTGGAATGTCTCCGAGAAGATTGCCATGTGACCGAGATAGATTCTGCGAAGTAATGATCCAGTCATCGCGAGGATGTGCTTGGCCTGACCCGATCGCGCGCTCATTATCGTTGCAACGATATCCAACACGTCGAGCCGTCGAATCAACCTGGTAAAATGGAAAATCAAAGTATTGTATGGCAGGAATATACGTGTCTTTGTCACCATGACCAGCCCCGCCCTGTGAGAACAGCCAGTAGTAGTGGTCCGGACCATACCGATTGTAGTAGGCTGAGAGTAGCATCGCCGGTGAGTGAGTGGCTTTATTGATGACCATTGCGCCAGATTCTGTCGACTGACGTGCATACATGTCAGCCTGGGGTTTGCCTACAATTTCCCCATAAAATTTGGAATTCGTGTTGGCCCAGTAGTCTGGCCACAAGACCCAGCCTTTGGAAATAAAAGGTTCTGTAACGAAAATTGAATCTGGATTATTGACGGGGAAGAGGTCGCAGTCCATGAAGAGTGCGTGCTCAAATGTGGAAAACATGATGGACAACATCTTCATCTGGAAGTGCTGTGTCGCTTCAAGGGGCATACTCCCCGACGGCCACAAGTCTTCGGGTAGATAATCAAGCATCACCATGCAGGTCGCATCGAGAGGCTTCCAGACGTGTTCACACAAGTAAGAATCGTGATCCGTGACGTTGTAAAGCCAGATTTCGACAGGGAGCTGCGACCCCGAGGCTCTCAACATCCGAATTGAAGTCGACACGATAGCGTCGGCCGTGATACCGGCAGTGGTGACGACACCTCTCGTTCCCGGTATGTACGGCAATTTACCAGCTATGCGTTTGATACCCTCTGCCACGATTGCATGCTTCCTTCTCATGGCTTCAACCACGCTTGGCTCCATCTTTAGTCTATCTGGTTGCTGTGCGCCTTTTTGAATTCCATCAAAGACAGACCAACCCACCAGATCCTCTTCGGGCATTGACAAGCTTCTGATGATTTGCTCAACACTGCCCTCTTGTAAAATTTTGGTAAACTCGCGCCAAAAGTCATGCGCTTCCTGAGACTTTGGTGCTGGAGTGTGAGTTCCACGGTTACTTTGGAATGTCGTGACCTTGGGATCTGCCTGACTCGAGTACCCATTGCGGAGACCGTCATACGAGGAGGAAATCTCAGAGAAGCTTGGCAATTTGAAGAATAAGCTGGTATATACAAACACAACACATAGGAGGGCACCACCGATGGTCAACTTTGCTGATCGCGGCAATCTAGTGTTGATGAATGCCATCTCTGGCGATCGCTTGGAGAAAGTCCTGCCTGTCGAGCTGTCGCAGCACTTTGATGTGGCCACTCGCAAACCTTGACAAGCTCGAGATGTCGGGTGTCTTCGTGAAAGAATCAACTTTGACTGTCTGCAGCAAACTGCGCTTCAAAAATATCGGCTATAGAGAGACGGCCGGCGCCTACCACTGTCTGACACCTGGAGCGTGAATTAAGCAAAATGGAGGATATGTTGCGACGGGAACTCTATGTACAGAGCCAGGGACCGGAATGGCTTTCCATCGGTGTAGGTAAGTTGAAAGAGTTGAGTTGCCCGATGGCGGGTGGAGGCAGAAGTTAAGTGGACTGAAGGAGGCTTCAGGCAGGCACGAATGGGCTTTCAACGATTTAGAGGTTGAAGCGAAAGAGCGAGTGAGGGCGATCGTGCGTGGGAGGGGACACAAGTCTGATTCTCTCTCTCTCCCTCTCTCTCTCTCTTCCACCTCGGATCTCCCTCCCCCTCTCCCCCAAATCCAATCAACCATTTAGTTCTCACTCGACAACACTTGAACATGGCACAAACCTTGGCGCCCTTCATCACTTCTAGATCTTCTAGACGGGACAGGTAAATTCAATCAGAGTCATGACCTGGCAATTCTATTTCGTGTGTTATGCTATATATTTTGTGACTTTTTTTTTTTGGATTCTTGTCAGATGACCTATTGGAACCATATCAATGACTTAGATCTTCTTGCTTCGGGACTTTGCTGCAGCGGTAGATGGAGACTCCATATTGCTGCCGCTGGCAATGCTCTCGCCCTCTGCAGTGAACTCTGGTTTCTCGTCCTTGGCAGTCACGCCAGTCTTCTCCTTGGGCTTGACTGGATGAGCTGGTCCAGCACTTGGTCCAGCGAAAAGGCTGACAATAGAGGTAAGTATCGCAAACAAGGTTGCAAAGAAGGCAATAATGGCGCCAACGACCTCTGGTTGATCCTTCATCGCGAACACCGGATCGATCTGAATGAGATTGACGAATCGCTCAATCTTCTCAGTCACGAATCCAAGAGGGTCTGATGTGAATGATGGTGCTCCGTATTTCTTCTTAGCTTCCTCTGATGCCTTGGGTGCGTTTGCATTGTCCTCTGCTTCCTCAATCGTGAACTTGGTCTGCCAGTCCTTAGCCAGGACTTCAGCATCGGCAACATCGTGCGAGACTAGAATGTTGTCAAACAGGATATCGCCCTGCATAGTCCAGAGCTCGAACCCGATGCCGGAGATAGGCTCAAAGTTGGCAGGAGTAAGATCCTCGTAGTAATCAGGGTTGTCGATTTTGCGGGCTTCCCACACGCCCTTGTATTCGGGATTGTCGATCTTTGGCGCAAACCACTTACCTTTGTAGGCAGGATTCTTCATAGTTGGAGGAGTCCATGGTCCACAACCAGGTCCTTCGGTACATTTTGGATTTGGTACTTTCGGAGCGATCCATGTACCATCTTCCTCATCATCCCAGTCCTCGGGCTTTGCAGCATCAGGATCTGGAACCACCGCTGGCTCGTCGTCTAGCCATCCAGCAGGCTTCTCAGCCGAGTCGTCGAGGATCTCGAAAGGTGCATCTTCGTCCCAGTCGGCAGGCTTGACCGCTTCTGGGTCGTCGATCTTGGCCTCATCCACCCATGATTCTGGTTTTGTATCCTTTGGGTCGCTGATTTGTTTTGCGGGAGTGACCGCTGGAGTGAAATCCTCGAGAAGAGATCCCTTCTTTACACTCTTGTTGTTGATCGAGATCTCAAAAGTCTGGTCTGGCTTGACAACAAGCGTGTAGAGTGTCGATAGCTTACTGATCTTGGCCACGGGAGGAGAAGTCAGGTGTTTCTCTTCGTGTTTCTTCGTGACGGGATTGAAGTGACGGAAGATGAAATGTACCTTGTTTGTAGAGCCACACTTGTCTGGTCCAAACATGATGGTGTATGGAGTGTCACCAGAGAACTGTTGAGCTTGAATACCCACTGGTGAGTCGGTCAAGAGCTTCAAATAGGCTCCACCGCACTCAAGACCTTTTTGCATCTTGACTTCATATTGAAGAACCAGCGTGTTATCTTTATTGTCCACAGTCTGAGTGAAAGGAGCTGAGATGGCATGTCGTCTAGCATCGTCCTTGAGTACGAGACCGAAATCGTTCTCCATACCTTTATAAATGTGCGGTTGTTCGCGAGCCCAACGACCAACATAATTCATTTCTTCCTGGCCTTCATCGCCAGAAGTCGCAGCTGAAGGCGTCCATCGACTCGACCACGTCTCATCTGCAAATTGCTCAACAAATGGAGCTTGCACCGTGGTTGGAGTGAATTGAGGAAGGGCAGCTACTGAAGAGGATGAAGGCACAGTAGTCGAGTCATCAGCGGCCAGATCATCTAGATCGTCCGCTCTCACGAGACTGAGAGCAGAAACTGCTAGCAGGGATAGTCTCATTAGGATTGAAGTCTGTGCTAGTAGGTTTCTATACCTAATATCTAGGTCATGTCAATGCAAAGGTGGTACTGGAGAATCAGGGTGGAGTCTCAACGCGAACTTGCCAGCTCGACGAAAGTGAACAGAGTCGCTTCCCTTCACGTGTGTCTCTTGTTCCATCAGATTCCACGTCAAAGCGCGCCCACGCCAGGTGAGACAAATCCTGACCGCTCGCTCAAGCCCCTCAACACGATCAGATTGTTCAATGATCAATGATCAGAGCATTAAACTTGTACACTTCCAACTTTCAAGGTTGTTACTACTTGGAAGTATATATAATACAGAACTGACTCCTCACTAATTGCTGCTCCATGCTTAGGACTGCGATCGATCTGTCTCTATTTCTTCTCGTAGCTATTTTCGATGAGTGCCGGCTCTCGAATTCCACAATGTAGTCCTCCAGGAGTCCGCACCCTGATTTTGGCAGTGCCGGACCACAATGCTACACTGACAAAGCCAAGATCTTTGAAGACCAAATCAAGGATGTTATGACCACCATTATGAGCGACAAAGACTTGTTCCAAGGCGGTCTCGAATGGAGGAGCGTCCGACCGTCGAATTTCTGACGGTTTATTGAGTATGTGCTCCGGCCGTGATGTTTTGTGGGGACTCAGGTGCATATACGGCGTGACGAGGACGTTTGTGTTTGATTCACTTACATTCTCAAGTTGTATCAGATCACCAAGGATCAGACTTTCCCCTGGTTTTAGCGACATGGGTTTGGCCGTGATGTGTTTATGAGGCAAGGACTCCAGCAATTTGTCCGCCATGATATAATTTGAAAACCCTGGTTTAAGAACACCTGGCAAATCGACCACCGATCCTTTTCCGCGTCCGAGCACATCTCCGAACAGTTCAACTTCTGTTGGAATCGAGGCGAGCGTAGTGCCAGGCACATGACTGACTGTTGGTAGTTGTAGCGATCCAGTATCGCTTCGTCGTCCCAAAGTAGAAATCAGACTGGATTTTCCAGCATTGGCAGAACCAGCAAAGTAAATATTGCATCCACGTCTCCGAGTTCTCAAAGAATTTGCCAATTCCTCGACATTCCATCCCTTTCGTGCTGAAATGACTCGGAGATCTAATTTTTCCCCACTTTGTAGTTCTGATTCGAGTATTGTCTGCAGTCTACGTTTTGCTTCATTAGCAGCCAGCGGCTGTGTGTACATAATGTCTATTCGATTGATCACATGTATTATTCTCGGTCTCGTTCCAATATGTTTTCGTAGTGCCAGACATGACAGTGGCATGTCCATCACATCTATGACATTGACGATCAAAGCATCTGGATCTCGACGTATTTTAGAGTAAATATCAAATGATGAAGCCTTCTCCTCTTCAACGGCTGCTGGAAGTTGTGTATGGTGTTGCAGCGAATGGCACCTTGTGCACAATTCATTGATCGTCTTCCTTTTCTTGACCTTCAGGAAGGCACTGTTGACTTCCGTCGGTACCAATAGCTCTTTGTCAAGGTCGCCTATCGCGGCCATAGTCCTCTGCAATATTGCATTTTCTTGAGCCCTCTTTTCATTCAGTTTATTCACTACTGGGGATTGCCGTTTGTCCTCAACATAGCCAGGCTTGGTAGGATCATCAGAGATTTTCGACCCACAGCCCTGACATATTGGAGCGTGCTTTGTATGTGCCGCCCTCGTCAATGCGTTGGCTACATGTCCACTTCTAAAGACATTTGTAGCAGTAAAGTATGCAGCACTGGTGCTGCTGCTGTGTACAAGGATGCTACAAGTTCTGTTGATTCCACTTGCAACTTTAAGCATGAACCTTCCTGCTAATTTGAGATCACTCACAACACCGGCCCGAGCCAGACTTTCTTCAGCAACTTTTCTATTTTTCTAAAGATGATCAATGATATCAGCAATAGGCTGAGATGTGAAGTTCTGATCACGTTCGGCGCACAACCGCCTCTATGGCCACAGAAATCATGAAGGAAACAGTTGCGGAGTTGACAATCACGGTGACAATGAGACATCATGCATAAATACTACACCTTACATTCATTCATGTCATTCCATACTATGATACTATCTGCACGACCCTGCTTTAAAGCATCTATGAGTGGGTACCATCGTGCTGCGAACCGTTCGTAGCATTGGTTCCCTCGGGGTTAGCAAGAGAGTTTCGAATGCCAAGGAACTGAAGTTCGGAGATACCCTTGTATGGGTTCTTGCAACCAGTCTTCTTCGCGACGGCAGCACCAAAGTCTGGGTGTACCTCGTTGAAGATTCCAATACATCGTCGAATGATCTCTGGATCCTTGCAGTTGACCATGTGTCCGGAGATGTTGTCCGTTAATCTCTCGCGAGCACCATCATCCAAAACGCGAGTCCAGAAGTCTCGTGGTTGATCAAAGTCCTCCTTCATGATGGTAGAGAGGTAAGCGATAGCATTGCCAGTGTACTCAGCGTGTACCGAGTCAATGTTGATTGATCGCTTGTTAAGGGTGATGGTATCAATTGACGAGAGGTAGTTTGGACGAGAACCCTGGTTGTAGAATGCCATGGATCCGTCACGCTGGAAGTTCCCTGAGTTCTTCACCTGATGCTGATTCACAGGTATTTGTTGGTAGTTGGAGCCGATTCGGTATCGGTGCGCATCCGGGTAAGAGAAGAGACGAGATTGCAAGACTGGGTCTGCAGATGGCTCGATACCGGGCACAAGGTGTGCTGGGTTGTATGCTGCGAGCTCGATCTCAGAGAAATAGTTTTCTGGGTTCTGGTTGAGAGTGAGCTTTCCGAATTCTCTCAGTGGGAACTGCTTTCGGGACCATGTCTTGGTAAGATCAAAGACATTGACCTTGTTCTCCTGGGCTTCCTCCTTTGACATCACCTGAGCATAGACCGTCCATGATGGGAAGTCGCCCTTCTCGATTGCCTCGAAAAGATCCTGTGTGTGACTGTCTGGTGGCAATTCTCCGGCCTCAGCCTGTGTGAGTGTCTCGACACCTTGGTCTGAAAGCAAATGAATCTGAACGTACTTCCAGTCACCGGATTCGTTGACAAACTTGAATGTGTGGCCAGAGTAACCCTGCATCTTTCTGTACGAAGCTGGGATACCTCGGTCACCCATCAAGAACATGAATTGATGAATGGCCTCTGGATCTTGCGATAGATAGTCCCAGAATGCGGTACTGTCTTGCGCACCAGTCAAGTGTGTCTGAGGGTTTCGCTTTTGGGTGTGAATGAAATGTGGGAACTTAGCTGGATCTCGCAGGAAGAAGATTGGAGTGTTGTTGTATACCCAATCCATGTTGCCCTCTGGAGTACGGAACTTGACAGAGAAACCTCTTGGATCACGGGCGGCATCATGAGAACCCGACTCACCACCAACAGTCGAGAATCGAACAGTGACTGGTGTCTCAAGTCCCTCAGTGGCGAAGACAGGTGCGAGACAGATATCTGACAAGGACTTTGTGACCTTGAATATTCCGTGAGCACCTGATCCCTTTGCATGAACTACACGTTCTGGGATTCTCTCTCGGTTGAAGTGAGAGAGAAGATCGATTAGGTGGAAATCCTGCAGTAGGAGCGGTCCGTTCTCTCCGATACGCTGTGACTCGTATGGGTGTGGCATCTTGACACCATTCGAGGTGGTATAGAAGCTCTGCTTTGCTTGCTCGTCGTCGGCATACTCACGAATCTTAAAATTCAAGCCACTCTTTGGTGTTCCGATTGATCCTATTGCATGTCAGAAAGTGATGTACAGTCGGAGACATTTGTCGTACCCATATCTAATGAATCTACTTGTTTCGTGTAAAGAATCAAGTGTGAAGGAGAATTTATCTGGAGAAGAAACAACAGTTGGTGCGAGGGAATGGTCCCTATATACCAAATCAGCTGACCAGTGGCACGTGCCGATGGAATAATCTGGGCCTGATTGGCTGATTTGCCTCCCAGATCACCGAATTGCGAATGACATCCGCGGATTGGTGGCCACAGGTCTCTTCCGCCAGACCCCGTGGGCAAGTTTGCTCCTCCAGCTCTTGACGCCTGGCAATGAGCAAGTTTTTTCAGCGTTGGGTCGTCCGCCTCCTACACGGATGCTCCAGTTTATCCCGTCGGGCTTCAGCATCAGTGCATGGGCCTTGTGTTTATGCTTCTGGACCCCAATGAGCTGAGCAAATCCAGGGCCTCAATGTGGTGGCCATCATTGCTCTACAGTGTTCTCACTCCGCCCCACCGTCACACTAACTGTGGGATCAAGTTGTGCGGCATCCTTTACACCCCAGCGTTTCGAATGTGCTACTAGCAGAGTGAGGCTTTCTGAGGAAGCACATGCTCCTACTCAATCGTAGATGAGGTAAGTCGAATTTGTACGTAGACTCTCTCTGCCACACACCTGTATTGGAGCACCTTGCTCTTATTTTCTCATCGGCAGTTGTTGAATTGTCCAGCTACCGCCATTGACGCTACCGTACAACTGCAGTGGCAGCACCAGTGCCACGTCTCGTGTACGGAGTACGAGTACTTGTACATGAGGGTCTATTCGAGCAACTTCATATTTAGAGATAGATCATATCAATCTGCCCATGATCGTGCCGGTTGTGCAGTGCGAATTATGCACAACATATCATTGTTATATCCACGCTGATCAACGCAGTAAGTACGATATGATTAAATGCTCACAGACCATCTCGTCTTCAACACATTCGTAGTGTTTGTTTTGCAATGATGCCTCGTAACGCACTCGTAATTTGCGTCAGATCATGTAACTTTGATTCATCATGAATGAGCCTGAATCGGCTTTGGAGCTGCATATATCCGATATAATGCTTTACTTCCGAGTTCATAGTTGCGATTTAAGCCATGGCCAGGTCATTTGAGAGATCATGATTTTAATCCTCCGATGTGGTGCATTTGGTCTTTGGCCGATAAAAGATTCTCCGAGTGCATTCACGTGTTCATCACATCTATATCGGCTTATACCTATACGGTACCTCTGATATGCGGAAGCTTGATTGAAAACCAGCCTCACAAATATGCAGGACAGACGTGTCGGCATCTGGGATCATGCTATCAATTTATTCCTGAGTAGCACAGCCGACCTAAGAACAAATAGAATCACACTTGCGACACCTACCGGTAGCATATATTTATGTTGGGTGGTTCAGCTTCATAGTGTTCACTACTTCGAGCATCGATCTGACCTTCTACATCACGTTATATCCGCAGCTCTTTCCCCAATCATGAAGAAGTAGACCAGTGTTCGTACCGCAAACAGCCCAAGGTATGTCTTACTCATACTTATACAACACCACTGATTTGTTGCCGTGTTCAACCAAACGTTTGCTCACCTCGAGCTCCAGCAGTGTGATCGACGACACGACTACCTGTCTGTTGACCATTCTTAGATAGTGCAAAATTACATGATTGTGGCAACATCAGTAGTCGTGAACTTTTCCCATTCTGTAGCTCAATTCAAACAGATACTCCAAGCACTCTGCCTGAGCTTTACACTTCCATATGTCTCTGCCAAAGTGATAAGCTCCATGGTTTTGTACAAGCACACAAGGTGCATCTGGATACTCTTGCGTGGCCTCTTGCAGAGCTGGCAACAGCTTGTCCTCAGTCAGCTGATTTGGGATTATAGGTATCTTGAGTACATCACTGTTCTGCAACATGACCCCAGATGAGTACAGAGGCAGGCCTTTGATGTACTCTTGCTTAGTTATGCTCCAGGGATTTGCTTTGATGGTGGCCAGATTTGAATATAGAGAGTGAGTATGAATTACGCTTCCAGCGCCATGGTGTTGATGTAGCCATAGAAACAAGGGAGTTGAGGCACTGGGTTTCTTGCCAGGTGGACTATAGATGTATTCGTTGATTGATGAATTGAACACGAACAGATCAGTCTCTTTCATCCTCTCCTTGTGCACTCCACTTGGACTCAGGAAGATCAGATCACTCCCTGGAGCTTGTATTGACACACCACCACCAGTGCCTACATTCCAGCCTAGATGATAGAATCCTGCACACAGCTCGCAAAGTAGAGTAGCAACAGGGTGAGATTCTACTGCGATGACTGATTCATGCTTCGACGCAGCCATGTTACTGTTGATGACCGTGCTGATTCTATCGTCTCCTCGGTCCAACCACGGAGCAGGACTCTAGCAAGCTCGATCGATGACTGAGCAGTGAAACCTCAAGGTAAGGGAAGACTGGGAGGTTGTGTGACCGATGGTCAGCAAATTTGCCAGCCAAAAAGCCTGGCAAGACACGAGACGTATCACAGACCTATCTCTGTCAATTGGATCGAGGAAAGCTATTGCAATTGCACAAGGAAGTGCTTCTCAGTCGACAACAGGGAAATCGCACTTTTTAGGTAGCAAAGCAAGCGTTGGTGGCTGATGGCGGCGGGAAATCGACAGATCTCAGGAGATTCTTCCCTTTGCGGGGCCAAACACACTTCTTCGCCCGCGATTCATGGCTTCTGAGGCTTTTCTGTGTCCGGGACGCAATCTTTAGAGTTTTGTCTCCCTGCCGCCTGTACCAAGGGGGGCCGTGTTTCGACTGCACTTGACACTTGGGTATCATCTCGCGTAATAGCTTCATTGACGGTTATTTAAGTAGCCACATTCAAGCATTAGCGGCCTGCAGAGACACTGCTTTGAGCCGTCAGACTGCACGGAGCCTGCAAGTCGAATATGAAGCCTGAATACAGAAGAAGTCGGAGAACGCACAGATCAGAGTCCAATAGTCCTGCGTCGTCTGGAGCGACGCTACCGTCGGACACGACCGAGGACCATGACAGATTCGCATCAGCTCGCCAAGCAACTCGCAATCTCCTTCTAAACGAGACCCGTTCACGACGTAGGACAACGAATACGTATACATCAACAAACTCGACGGCGTCAGAATGTACAGACATCCAACAAACTGATGCCGTCTTGAATGATGCTCACTCACATGGTTCACGTACCGCTTATACACGACCGGCCATTGAAGTCGGGCAACAGCCAAGAGAAGGGCTCCGGACGCCTTCAGATACGGGCAGCAAATTGCCTTCTGGAGAAGCCCAAATAGACAATTCAGCAACGTCAAGCACAGATAGCATGTCGGCCAAAAGCGAGGTCTCTACACAGTCTTACATTCGCACAAGTGGACGACGTGTTCGTCCATCACAGCGATTGAACGGGAACATGACGTTGCACAAAGACACAAACGAAGTGGACTCACTTCCTGTGTATAGTCCCACTGTTGCCCACTCCATCTCTACCGTTCAAGCGTACGACGACGACCTGCTCGAGCCGGCAATGAAGAATGACAAGATTCGTTTAGAGGCCTCAGACACTCCTCTCGAAACCCATTCGCAAAACACAGTGGACTCTAGTCAGGATTCCACATCACCTACTCCTGATGAGCAGTCACCACTCGATGATTCACTCGACACCCACGACTTGTCGGAGCACATTCTCGAAACGGAAAAGAATCCTGATGATTCAGTCACCGATGCCACGACAGACTTGCGACAGATCACAAACGGCAAGCATCTGAGCGACAATGGCAACAGACATACACTGACGCGCACTCACTCAAACAGTTCCCTCTCGTCCGACCTCTCCGACTTATCCAGCATCTCTTCCATGGCATCCATGGCGTCTCGGGAAACAGTCTCCTCCAGTGGCTCAAACACCATCAGAGCCATCCACGAGTGCTCCACCCACGACGACGACGACGACGAGAACGACCATGACAAGGGAGAGCATCGTCGAAGAATCGTCGCTCAAGCTTTAGCCTTGACGAAAAAGTGGAGGGGAATGTGGCTCACCCTCGATAAACGACTCCGTGCAAATCTCAAGAAACAAGAACGGAATAGACTCGCCAGGGACCAACTCGCCACGCAAAAGTCGCGGCGGCGATGAATTTACTGATCCTCACGAACCGGCAAATATTTGCATCTTTTCATGTATTTGTACAAATTTTTTTATTCTGCGACGGGCAAAATAGTCATAGGCGATGCATTTGTTTAGGTTAGAGTATCTCCTCATACGGACCAAATCATTTCCTACCTTTTTCCATGGGGGCAGAATAATATCTCGTCAGTATATAGCATGAAAATAATTCGAAATCTGCAAAACGCTCATGGAGAACGACACCTATACAGTTGAAATACCGGACGAGATTGATGATTGATACCTTTACTGCATAATGTGCCATAATCGACAGTAAACCAAACATCTCGATGATCGTGATTCAGGGGACTAAATCAGATTATTAGGACATATAGTTCAAGGTGGGTCAACAAGGCAGGCGTCAAGACACTTGCACAAATATAATCCGTGAAAAAAAAAGAATTGAGCTCGCTATTATATGACCGCAGAAAACTTTTTGACTCTGTGCCGATAAATATAACCCTATATCAACGACAATGCTCTATGTTTATTTATCTCAAGTTTGAGAATGCCTTTGTGACGGTTCTCTTCAGACGCAGCTCAGCTGATCGCAGCTGCTCGGTGGTCACATCCTGAATCTCCAAGGCCTCCATAGCAGTGGCCAAAGCAGTCTCAATTCTCTCCTTGTCTCCTCGCTTCAACTTCATCATCATGGCTGGCTCAGAGATGTTGCCCTCGATGGAGGAAACGTAAGCCTCAAGGTTCTGCTTCGCGGTGAGACGAGCTGAGAATTCCTTGTCGGCCTTCTCAAAGTCCTTGGCGTTCTTGATCATGTTCTCAATCTCGGTGGACGATAGACGTCCGACAGAGTTGGAGATCTCAATCTGTGCAGTTCGGCCAGTAGTCTTCTCCTTGGCGGTGACGGTAAGCAGACCGTTGGCGTCAAGCTCGAAAGTGGCTTCCAGCTCGGCTTGACCCTTTGGCATAGGTGGAATGCCCTTAAGCTCGAATTCTCCGAGAGACTCGTTCTCCTTGCAGTCTACACGCTCACCCTGGTAAACAGGGAAGGTGACCTGGGTCTGACCATCCTCAACGGTGGTGAAAGTTCGCTTCTTGATTGATGGAATTGGGGTGTTTCGTGGTACGACAACTCCGAAGATGTTACCCTCCATGGCCACACCGAGGGACAATGGTACGACATCGAGCAGCAGAAGATCGGAAGTCTTCTCCGAGTTGGCCTTGTTGGTCAAGACGGCGGCCTGAACAGCAGCACCGTATGCAACAGCCTCATCAGGGTTGATGGATTTGTTGAGCTCCTTTCCGAAGAAGTCTGAGACAAGCTTCTGAATTTTAGGAATTCGGGTAGAACCTCCAACGAGCACGATATCGTCGACCTTGGATTTGTCGATCTTTGAGTCTCGAAGGACTTTCTCGACTGGGTCAATGGTGGACTTGAAGGTGGCAGCGTTAAGGTCCTCGAATCGAGCACGAGTGATGTTGGCAGAGAAGTCGGTGCCCGAGTAGAGGGAGTCGATCTCGACGGTGGTTTGTGTAACTGAGGAAAGAGTTCGCTTGGCACGCTCGCAAGCAGACCTGAGTCGTCGCTGGGCTCGTGGGTCATCTGAGATATCGTGCTTGTGCTTTCGGAGGAACTCGGCCTTGAAGTGCTCGAGCAGGGTGTTGTCGAAATCCTCACCTCCCAAATGAGTGTCACCAGCTGTAGCCTTGACCTGGAAGACTCCTCCCTGGATGGTAAGGAGGGAGACATCGAAAGTACCACCACCAAGATCGAAGATGAGCACGTTCTTCTCCTTCTCTGATCTCTGGTCAAGACCATAGGCAATAGCAGCGGCGGTAGGTTCGTTGATAATTCGGAGAACGTTCAAACCTGCAATGGCACCAGCGTCCTTGGTAGCAGTCCTCTGCGAGTCAGAGAAGTAAGCTGGAACTGTGACAACAGCCTTCTCGACGGTCTTCGACAACTTCGTCTCGGCAATTTCCTTCATCTTGACGAGAACCATAGCTGAGATTTCTTGAGGAGTAAACTGCTTCTTCTCGCCAAGGTATTCGATTTCGATCTGGGGCTGGCCGTTGACATCGGCAACCGTGAATGGCCAGACCTTCATATCCTTCTTGACTTCTGGGTCCTCAAAACGACGACCGATAAGACGCTTGGCATCGAAGACGGTGTTTCGAGGGCTAAAGAGTCAGCAAATTTGTTGCTGGTAGACATGTGTGAGAAAAGTACTTCATGGCAGCCTGGTTCTTGGCTGAGTCTCCGACCAATCGCTCTTCCTCGGTGAAGGCAACATATGAAGGTGTCGTACGGTTTCCCTGGTCGTTGGCGATAATCTCGACATTTGGGGAGTCGTCCTAGAAACCTGGTCAGATCCGCACTTTTTGATTGTTGCTTGTAGGCAGTGGTGTCTTACAGTCCAAACAGCACAACAACTGTATGTGGTTCCTAGATCGATACCGATCGCACCGTTATAAACTGTCTCAGCGGCCATCTTTGATATCCCTTGAATAAAAAGGAGAGGAGCGTTGTGATATATGGCTGAGAGACAAAAGTTTTCGCATCGGAATCCTTGCCGCTCATGGTTGGAGGGACTTGCCAGAGGAAATCACGTGCGTGAAAATTCCAGATGTGCATGCACACAGGTGCTCACTTCCGGTAGCATTAACCCGAATAGACTGCAGGTGGGCAGGCAGCTACTGTATACAGCTATAGTTACTCAGCAGTGCTGCTAGTGCAGCCGCACTGCTTTCTAGTGAACTGATGATAGTTAGAACTTGAGCCATCGGGGACTGCTAGAGCTGCAAGCATGTAGTCGCTTCTCCAGTGTTATCTATACCAGATCCAAATAGTAGCACATGGCATGTTGACAGAATCGATTCACACCGTGACGAATTGTAGCAATAGTACTGTGTGACATTGCAAATAAAGAACAGTAATCAATCTATTTACGCTCGTAATCAGAGTAAGGCTTTGGCTATATTTCAGTCGTATCATTCATCCACAGTCATTCACACTTTTCCTGGCCCATCTCTTCGATCGGCGCAGTTCATTCTATACATTTTCAAGCCTTGTTTTTACCGAAAGAAAGACGCTTTCCCCAACTCTTCTTCTTTTCTGCCGATTTTTGTTCTTGCGGAGGAGTCGGTGGTGTTTGATAGCTGAGCTTCTGCGGTGCAGGCGTAGTGAACTGTGCTCGGCCCGAGTCTGATACGGGCGAACCGTATCCTTGATTTCGTACTTCCCATGAAGAAGCTGTGGGCTGTTGAGAAGAAGAAGGGACCTCGCGTCTTGGACCACCTTGTATCTCGGATGCACCGTCCTCGGCATATTGATCCTGCATGTTGCCATATGAATAATTTTGAGGCATGTTTCCGTATCCTGAGGACGAAGAGTTACGATTTATCGGCCTTCTGTTATCATAGTTGGCCAAGGACTGACGGCTGTTACCGCGCTGCATTCCCATTTCCGAGACGGCGTCGCTGCCAACAGTGTATTCCTTGCCATAGGCGGCAGCTTCGAATGCCCTTATGGTCTCGAGAGGTCGCTCGTGTCTCGAACGAGTGGGATTGGAGAGGTCCGGTTCTGCGATTTGATGACCATATACATCCTTTGAGATGTATGGTGTGTAGTCAATCGCCATACCTTGCCATTGCTCGAAACCATTGGCTTCGTTCATGGCAATATTTGGGTTGGCCTTTTCGTTTCCGGGCATTGGAGGCATATTTGTCGGTTGTCTGTCGGAGAAAAGGACTGGTAAGTGAGACTATTTACGTCGAGAGCTCGAGTTGCGACACACTGGATATATATTCCTGATGAAGATGGCAGGCTGGTTGGCGACTGGAGGGAGAGGTTGCCTACTCGTACGAACAGACTCTTGGCAAAGATCGCAGAGAGAAGAGGTTTGGTGTAGGGGGAGCAGGGGCTGTGCACTGACTGACCCGACTCGACCGTGGACTTCTTGGGCTGGCTGGCGGGGGGAAAGAGCGGTGGCGGGATGAGATTTTGCCTTCAACAAAAATAACTCTTTTCAGCCTGCAGGCGATCGATCGCAAGATCAGGTACGAGTGAACTTCACCTTGCTGCAAGTGAGCAGCAGCGTGCAACGGCAGCTGAGGTTCCAACTGGACCGGGAGATCACGCAGCCACCACCGGCTGCCCAGGTGCCTCATACCTGCACGCCCGAAGTAGCTCGTCAGCCACAGCGGCAGTGGTACGCTGATTACGCATGGCGCATACGTATGGCATTCCAAGGTCTCTCGCTCCTAGCGAGCTGCTTGAATCACTTCGCATGCAGCATTCATCATCTACAACCAACATCATCATGAAGATCTCAAATAGTACTATGCAAAATCTGTCCCCTCGATATATACATCTGTCAGGAGTATGCACGAGTCATATTGTGCAAAATGTAGCTACTTGTATAACTCTATTACTATACAGTGTTGTGCATGTTCAGACATGCCGCAGATGGTCGAAAGGACAGAGGCTTGATTCACAGATACCTGCTTGTCTCAAACATCGAACTCAAATTCTTGGCCTGATTCGCAAGATGTCGAGTCTTCACCAGTGAGCTGTTGCCTCCGATATCTTTCTCACGGTCAAAAGGCCGCTTGGTCACATCGTCTTCCACATTGCCCGTACGTCTTCTCTTGTCATTGTGCTGTTGAAATAAGCTCTCGCCGCGTTCTTGGCGATGCTCCGCAGCAATCTTTCGTTGTTTGCTATTGTGTTTGGATTCTAGCACTTCTGCATCATTACTTTTAAGAGCAGTTCCTGTGTCAGATTCTGATCTGGACGAGCCATCGACTTTGGTCCAGGATGAGTGTACCGTGTCACTTGCCGGTGTATTCGAGAGTGTTTTTCCTGGGCGATGTTGTGCAAAAGTCCTTGATTTCAGATTGGTGGTGTCAATTGATTTAGTCCAGTCACTCGCAGTTGGAGGATTTATCATCCATTCGGGTCGTTTCTGAGGACCGGTGGCTCCGGGAACGTCTGGCTTAGTGCGTTGAGATTCAAGATTTCTCATGTTGCCATCTTGTGGAACCAAATACGTCGTTTCCATATTAGAGCTTGGCAGCATAGGTCCAGTATCATCATCACTGGTATCATCATCATCTGCTCGGAGACTTGCGACTGCAGGACCCGTGACAGCGAGCCCTACTTTGTTCATTGAGGCTTCCTCCGTTGTCGATCGATCGTCTCTTCTAGCTCCCGGCACGGAGATAGAGTGCTCAAGTTCTACAGTGTCCTGTGATACCTCTTTCTTTGAGCGACCTCTATTGCCACGAGCATACAAGAGGTCTGGAGGTAAGGTGGGACCGATGGACGACATGTGGACAATTGATTGTGATTGTGAATTGTGCTGCACTTCTCGTGGAATTGCTTTGTAAATTCTCAAATGAGAAGAATTAGACAACAGACCAGATCCATTTTGAGCACATGCGATCAATCAGATTTGACAGAGTCATACTCAGGCAGTAGTCGTCACGCGACCCGTGTGCGACGATACTTATTTGTGCTTGATATAAGGCTTGAGCGAAATTTAGTGAGAGCTATTAATCAGAAACTGCGTGGTATGAATTTCACAGTCAAGATCTTCTTAATGTCCAAACTCCGTATAACATGTATCGTTATCAGCTTACAAGGCATCTAGCACTCCTTGCTGAAATAACTCCGTATATATGCTAGATAAACTCTCAGCACATCCTCAATTGATCCGGCGCACTGTCCGTGGCACAACTACTGGAGCTCAACCATCACACCGGGACTCCACACTAGACTCAACTTGGATTCATTGATACCGTACATGCATCATAAAAGTGGTGCTAATCTGTGAGAGGATGTTGACAATCGACCACGTTCAGCAATGAATTGAACACCTGGAGATATGCTTTGAATCCTTGCAATGGCCATTGGCAAAAACGAGCTGTCAGTGCGATTATATTGTTGGAGCTCATATGACCACAAATTCAATGACATTGAATACGAGATGAAGGACTCTTAAGCATGTATGAAGAGTACACAAGAAGGATCCTTAGAGAACGCTTCGCAAAAGCTCAACAAGCATGGTTCACCATTGCTACATGATGAAAGAACTGGGCAGGTTGTTGATAGTCAACTTCCATCAGCGGATTCAATAACAAATCGAGCTGCCGCGCATTCTTCATTTCGAGAATCGCCAGAAGATGCCGTTATAGAAGAAGCTCCTCAGAACGATAAGCACCACCCAGTGAATTGCGTCTCATCAGATGGAGGGTCGATTATATCGGAATCGCTCACCGGGCAATCTGCTTCCGTGCTCACACTATCTACGAAAAGTGCTTCAGCATCCTTTGAAGCGGAAAGTGATAGAGTTCAACCCTCGCAAAAGAGCTATCTATCACCCTTAAGATCTAAACGTTATGATAGCCTCAGGTCCTCTTTACTGCCACCGAGCACAAGAAGTCTGGGTCAGCTACAGGCCCATTCAAGGAGTTCCTCAATGGCGAGTATACTGCGGCTCTCGGAAATGGAGGACGACTACACCTTGCCAAAGGCTGCAGAAGTCATAAAATGGACCAAACTGCGAAAGATATCTTTGCAACTGTATGGTGAGGAAGGAAGACGCAGATTTGGTCAGCCCACTTGCCTTGCAGTCTGTGGCACCCTTGCTGTTGGCACTTCGAAGGGATTGCTTCTGATCTTCGACTACCAGCAATCGTGCAAGTATGTGATCGGCGAGGCGACCATAGGTACGTTAAGCGATTTGTATATACTTCCACTAATTGTCAAGCTGCCTCTGCTGGAGCTATATCTGCCATAGCGATTTCTGCCGATCATACACGAGTCGTTGTCGGTCACGCTCATGGGTCGATCTTTCTCTGGGAACTCAAGACACCAAAAGCTTATATGGCACACATAGATCCTATTGTACAAGAGGCAATGGATGTTCAAGGTCACAGAGTAGGCACTCGAATTACACATGTTACTTTTGGCACAAATGACAACTCCGCAATCATTAGTGGAGATGATTCTGGTTTGGTTTTTTGCCATACACTGTCCACGCGTTTACTCCGAAAAAGTATCGATACGATTCGCATACTTGGCAGATATCCAGGGGCCATAAATTCCCTGAAATTCAAGCCAAGTTCTATTTATACAATCGCTGTGCTTCCTGTGGGCAATGTGACGCACTTTACAGACGCTATCGGTCTCGTAGCGGTGCTCACACCGTATCAGCTCGTCATCATCTCGACGCGACCTTCACCAAGAACTCAATTCAAGCTGAATAGACCGAGCGGCGTTCTAGCACAGGCTGATGTCATGAGTGCATGCGCAGTATGGTTCCCCGCATACAGCAATCGCAGTGAGACAAATGCTCCATTTTCAGCGAAAAATCCGGTATTAGCAATAGCATGGTGTCAGCAACTTATGCTGCTGGAAGTGAACGAAGCCCGTACACAAGATAATAGTGATCCAGTTGCCAAAGCGTATCTACAAACAACTATCAAGCAAGTCTCGATGCATCAATGTCGTGAAAGTATCGTGGCTCTGCAATGGTACAATGATGAAATTTTATGTGCCTTGACAAAGTCTAGTACATTCCTTATCCTCGACACGATAGCATGGAGCACTCTAGGCGAATCTGATCTCGTTACAAGACAAATACTTCACCACAACATCCATACAAATCAGCTACTTGAATACTTTATCGAACGAGAAGCAGAATATGTGCAACAGGAATTTGCGGACGATTTCAGCGACAGCTTGCAGATATACAGAGGAAAAATATTCATTCTCGGAGCAATGGAAATACGTGTTGGTTCCTTCTTGACATGGGCCGATAAGTTGGTTGCTTTCATCTCTGCTGGGCAAAACATTGAAGCAATACAATTACTCCTTGGCTACTACAACGGTGCACTACAAGTCAAAGGCTCGGGTTTGCCACATGACGTGGGCATACGCAAGAAGACTCTGGAGTCAAAGTTGTACGACACAATACTCTCTTCGGTGCGATATTCTCTAGCTTCAGAAGACCTGGCGACAAGATCGGACGCTTATCATACTCGGCTACTCGCAGTATGTTTCGAGGCTCGCTTGTTCCTTCTAGAGGACACTCTGCTCCTCGATGCGGTATATGATGTCTATGTGGACGCTAACAGAACGGAAATCTTTCTTGACTGTCTAGCCGTCTGTATACTCGACGAACAAATGACAGTGGTGCCTCCATCGATCGTGCAAGATCTGGTTCAAAGGTTTACATCACAGAACTTACACACACGTCTAGAGGATATCATTTGTCGTCTTGAACCATCGTCTCTTGATGTCAACCACATAATCAAACTTTGTCAAGCTCATTCTCTTTACGATGCCTTGACCTATGTTTATACGGAAGCATTGGGAGACTTTACTACACCTCTCATGGAATTTCTCCGTATCATAAGAACCATATTGTTTTCAGCGAATGGCTCAGTTCTGACTTCGAATGCTGACATGCAAATGCTTGGTACCTATACTGTAAATGCAGTGAAGGTGTTCTCATATATATCGCTTACACTAAGAGGCAAGAGCTTCCCTCTTGCCAGATCTCACAAACACGATACAGCAGATCTTGGGCGGTCTAGCATTCTGAAAGTCTTGTACTCAGACTCGAATATTCATTGGCCAGCCCATTCCAATGAGCCCTTTACGACCATGCAAACAGGTGCGGAGCCAATATTCCCATATTTGAGACTACTTCTGCATTTTGATGTCCCTACCCTGTTAGCAAGCATGGACGAGGCTTTCGAGGACTCATATTTCAACGAAGGGACAGGAGGACCATCTCATGGAATACCAGAACAGCAACTTGCTACTCGTCAATCTATTGTCAATATTCTGCTCGAGGTTATGAGTTCCGATTTTGCTCAAGAGGACATTATCTACTTGTACATGTTCATTGCTCGTAATGTGCCCAAATATCCACAATTTATTGTTCTCTCTGGAACCGTCCTACAAAATATCATCATTGGCTTGTGTCAGTATACGGACGTGGAGATTGCAGATGACTGTCAGATCTCTGTCGAGTATTTGCTGAGCGTTTATCGACCTGCAGATTCAGTAAATATGGCCGTCTATTACGACCAGGCTGGGTTCTTTCGAGTTCTTAAAGGTTTATACCGATCGGAAGGTCGCTGGTCAGAACTGTTTTCAGCTTATCTGAAAGATTCAGGCGATGAGCTTGCCACCTTTGATTACCTGGAAGAGATACTGGGCTTGGACAGCATGCTCGACAGTGAACAACGCACGTCACTCGAGCATAAAATTCTTCAAAACATAACTCGAATCATGAACATCAACGTGATCAAAGCGACAGATGTCATAAGTCGGTGTGTCCCTGATCTGCGACTTGAAGTGTATACAGCTCTGTTCAATCGCGAAGATATACTGCACACTTACTTGAAGCGCATCTTTGAGGTTGACGCATCCGGCGAGTGGATCACGGCAAGTGTGAGAGCAAAGTATATTGAACTTCTCTGCAAACACGATGCAGCCAAAATCTTGGCATTTGTTCGAACCTTGCGGTTAGAGGACATCGATGCTGATGCGGTAATACAACAATTAGAAAAGTTTGATGTTACAGATGCAACAGTCCATTTGATGAGTATGCAAGGCAAGCGACACGAGGCACTGACGCGAGTTCTTCGTCGTCTCTACACAATTCAGGATGCTGCTGGCGAGTCAGAAGCAGAGCAGGCACACTTTTCAGCAGATTTCTACAAAACATATGCTGAGATCGGTTGTGATTTGTGCGACCTAGAGACACAAAATCATGTCAAGGCAATCGAGATCGCTGCAACACCAGAGACTGTGAAGAGCGATATCGTGGAGTCCATGTGGGCAGAACTTCTCACCGCTGTTGTTGACGGTTATGTTAGGACAATTTTGGCCAGCAAGGGAATGACCAGGCAATTACGTCAAATACAAAAGTACTTTTTACCTGTGGTACAGACTACTGTTTCGCGTTTCCTAACTTCATTGCAAAGTCATAATCCAACTGCAATCGGTCCCACTGTTCGTGCTTGGTTGTCTAGTCTCATGGCAAATTCGACCAGTGTTCGACCTCTTCAGCCGATATTCAAAGAAGTCTTTGATTCGTATCAATGTTATTTCCAGATGTTGGCTCTAATCAATGGTATCTTGGATGAGAATCTATATTCTCATGTAGCAGAAAGTGGGCGAGGTCGCAATCGTGGTTGGAAAGTGACAGCTTCACCATGCATAGTCTGTTCAAAGTCCTTACACAGTGACTTACTTGGCAAAGTTTCCTTCAAAGAGCTACAAGCGAGTCGTCAGGCATTTCGAGAAGAGCGCAGAGCACAGATTCGTGCTCATGCCTTGGCTGCCGATGGCATTCTATCACGAAACGAAAAGTCCATTTCTGATCTGCATACAAACACGGTAGGTGCCAATGAAAGTCGGCCGAGTAAGCTCTCCGGCATGCTTCCAGAGCAAAACAGTCTCCTAATATCCCACGCATGCGGACACATGACACACGAAAGTTGTCTGAAAGATTTCTCGAGGGCGAATGGTCATGCAACATATCAATGTCCTCGATGTCTGATTGACTATATGGAGTCCTCGCCACTTGTCGCACAATCAGCCTCTAATGACAACGTCGTGAATGAGCTGTTTCAGTATTGAAGTAAGAATGAAGAAGCAGCATAGACTATGTACAGACTCTAGCATATTGTACATGAAAGTATACAAGGACCTTTTAGCAAGACCTTTTAAGTGCTTTATTTGGCGCTTCAGCCAAGTCCAACACTGCAAAGCGACTCCGACTCCCGAACTGGTGAAAATCGTTTCTGGGAAGATGTCTTGCCGTGGTGTTCTCGCGACAAGCGCTTGAAAAGACTTTCTGAGTCGACGAAAAGAGCGCTCTCAATGAAGCATAAATCATCCTTTGATATGTTAATGCCGACTTTCGCGTGGCGAAAGAACTATGTCATGGTGTCGCTGTGATTTTAAAGACCAACCAAGAGTGGTTTGAAATCGATACTGGTCCTTCTCTCACTTGTTCTTGACATGTTTCTGTTTCTTTCTACCGGCGGGAGAGTCTTGCTGTTGTCCAGAAGTCACTTCAGCGACCGGCCTTTTCTGCTGCTTGTTTTCTGGTTGTGCAGTAATCTTCAAGACACCTTTATGCACATTTCTTCGAGTCTCTGCCTTGACAATCACTTTCCTAGCATTCTCGCCGACAGTGTCGCGGCCTCGTTCCTGACTCAATCCCCAAAAAGTGGCTAAATTGATCAGATCATACGGACCACGAAGACCCAGCGCAGAAGTGGCCTCCGAGCTGACGATTAGACCTCTGCCACGGGTAGCTCGCACTAAATTTGATGCGTTTGATAGGAGCTGTCGTCTGGCTGTAGAATCCGCAAGGCTCGAAGAGTAACAGATCTCGATGAAGATACCTCTTGAAGTAGCTGAGCCGAGGGTGCTGTGTTTGAGATAGTATGGCAGACGGACGGACAAGTCGAGGGAGATTATATCGACCTCCAATGAGCTACAAGCATGTTGAAGGGTCTTTTCTGAGGTTGGACGCACGGCGAGGATATCAAAGTCCTTTGTGGTGTTGGCGATGTTGTAGTTGACGGATGTGTCTTCTAGTGTCAACGTTATCCTTGACAAGACTCTGATCTTGGGACACGATACGTATTTAACATCTCTTATCGTATTTTTCTGAATCCCCTGTCAGTCGTGGAGAGAGTATCTGTAGGACGAGCGCTTACAATGGGCTGGTTTGGATTGACCTTGCCAGCTTGAATGTGATTGATGGCTACAGTACCAAAGCCAACTATGTCCTTAGTCAATCACTACAAAAGTAGATGGATACTAATACGTTTGTCTAAGGTAGAGATGATCTTCTCTGAGGTCGGTGCAATTACATTGAGATCATGAAAAGACATATCAAATGCTCAAAAGTCTTTATCTATGCTCAAGCCTTGAAATAGTCAATCAAAAACCGTTCGTACTCCTTTTGCAAACTCAATCTGAATCGTTATCTAGTCATATACGATCGAACCCTGGCTGATGTAGAAGGACTAGACATCTCGTCGGGTGTTGAAAACCTGATGCAGCTAGAGATTTGGACTTGTGGGTCTGTTGAATGTAAACTGTACCTCAGTTCCACAGCTGTTGCTGAGATCTGATCACTGATCAGAAATCTTGTGAGAAGAGACTGATGATAAGAGGATAAATACGAGGCCGATAAGAGGAACAATCTCAATCGCAATTTCGGTAGGAGAGAGGAGGCGTACACACTTTTGATTGGCTGACAGGCAGTTGGGAGCCAATTTCGGGAACATTGTCCGTGGCCGATGAGCGGATCAATCGCTGGAACGATGACAGCAGCGACACGAGTGGGCGGGTTGATTGCGTCTGTGAAATCTCATCCCCGGCCTTCAACCACACACTCCTTGACTAGGCAGTCGGATTGCTAGCCACTAGATCTGGTAGACTCGGTCCATTTATCAACATCCAAGTGCAGTAGATCTCAATCATGGCGAAAGATACTGAAGCTGTACGTTATCTAATTACTAATATTGCCAAATTCTAATCGGTCCAGGAAAAGCAATTGCAAGATAATGTTACTATCGTAGTGCTGGGAGCTTCAGGAGATTTAGCAAAGAAGAAAACCTTCCCTGCTCTATTCGGATTATATCGAAATAACTATTTCCCGGACAATGCCAAGATTGTGGGATATGCCCGAACTAAGATGGATGAGAAGGAGTTTCACGAGAGGGTCAAATCTCATATCAAAACCCCTACTTCTGACCACGAAAAGACACTTGAGGAGTTCCTGAAGATGTGTACATATATCAATGGACAGTACGATCAAGACGATAGCTTCAAGAAACTCAATGATCATTGTAAGGAGGTGGAGGGCGACAGAGACGAACGCAATCGAGTCTTTTACATGGCTCTGCCACCCAATGTATTTATTCCAGTGGCACAGTGCCTGAAGAGGAACTGTTATCCCGACAAAGGAATTGCCAGGCTCATCGTAGAGAAGCCTTTCGGCCACGACCTTGAATCTTCTCGTGAATTGCAGAAAGCGTTGAAACCAATCTGGAAGGAAGAGGAGACGTTCCGAATCGACCACTATCTGGGAAAGGAAATGGTCAAGAACATCTTGATTCTCAGGTTCGGAAACTTGTTTTTGAGCTCCAGCTGGAACAAGAACTACATTTCAAACATTCAAATTACATTCAAAGAGCCGTTTGGAACAGAAGGACGAGGTGGTTACTTTGACGAAATCGGAATCATCCGCGATGTCATGCAGAACCATCTCTTGCAAGTGCTTACAGTCATTGCCATGGAACGTCCTCTGAGTTTCAGTGCGGAGGACATCCGGGACGAAAAGGTGCGAGTCCTGCGAAGTATGCCAGAGATCTCATCCAAGGATGTCATTCTCGGACAATATACGAAATCCGAGGATGGGTCCAAGCCTGGTTACCTCGATGATGATACTGTCGACAAGGAGTCGAGATGCGCGACTTTTGCCGCTATGGCGTTGTATATCAATAACGAAAGGTGGGAAGGTGTGCCATTCATTCTTAAGGCAGGTAAGGCTCTTGATCAGGCTAAAGTCGAGGTACGTGTACAGTTCAAGGATGTGACCGGAGGCATCTTCGGCAGCATCCCACGAAATGAATTGGTGCTCAGAGTTCAACCCGATGAGAGTGTCTATATGAAGATGAATACCAAGCTCCCAGGAATGAGTATGAAGACTGCAACGACGGAGCTTGATCTGACATACAAGCGCCGCTTCTCGGACCTGAAGATTCCTGAGGCATATGAAGCTCTGATCCTAGATGCTTTCAAGGGAGATCATAGTAACTTCGTGCGAGATGATGAGCTTGATCAATCCTGGCGAGTATTCACGCCACTCCTACACTATCTCGACAATGCCAAGGACATCAAACCTTCATCCTATGCTTATGGATCTCGAGGACCACCTGAAATTGACGACTATCTTGAATCATATGGATACAAGAATACTTCAACTGATTATGAATGGCCACAAACATCACAAGCCAATCTCTAGGCAAGCATAAGCAAATGCAATGACAAAGTTTGTTTATTAGATGATCGGGATGCGATATGCTACATGTACTTAGACAGTACAGCTAGTTCAACCATTCCTTATGACCAAGTGACTGACTGACTGACTTGCTTGCCTGTTCGCTTGCCTTCTTGACCCACTGGCGCTACACATCTGCAAGGCTGTCTTGCCGAAAGATCGATTCCAGATGTTCGTGCAGGTCCCAGCCAAAGTTACATCGTAAAGACCGCCCGGCTCCTCAAAAGAAGTCGAGCGTTGCTGAATGCAGGCAAAACTGTAGTCGTCCTTACTTCTGTGCAATCATAGTAATAGACTTATAGTCACATAGTGCGTGCTTGTATGCTGTGCGTACAACAACCAAATTCTACAGTCCTGAGATCGGCAACTAGGAGACTCCAGCAGTTCCAAAGACGAATATCCACAAAGACACAAGGCCCGCCCGACCATAACTACAATACCAATAGTGCATACAACTACCTAGTGGAAGACCGCGCGGCAGTCTTTGACGGATATGCCCCTGTCACTGCAAGATCGCTGGCGCAGCATGAGCGTCAGCCGCGGCGGATAAAGATGTTGGCCAGAGACTTCATCGACGACTCGCTCTACAATCCTCGTTATGGTTATTTCTCGAAACAAGCAGTCATATTGTCTCCGTCCAAGGGTTTCGACTTTGGCAAATACAGGGACAATGCTGAGTTCCAGACCGATCTGAGTCGTACCTTTCAGGACTTTGAGGGTTCACTCGATGACCAGAATCCTTCAGCTCCACGACAAGTATGGCAAACACCCACGGAGATGTTCAAACCATACTATGGCCAAGCAATAGCTTCATATTTACTCACGCAGTACAAGTTGACTAGCTATCCGTATCATGATCTCGTCTTGTACGAGATTGGTGCCGGTAACGGCACACTTATGCTGGACATATTGGACTACATCAAAGCAACTGAGCCTGAGATATATAAGAGAACGAGATATAAGATTATTGAAATTAGTAGTCAACTGGCGAAACGACAAGCTTCTGGACTGACCGCAACGGCAAACAAGCAAGGGCATGGTAGCAGAGTGGAGATTATCAACAAGAGCATCTTTGATTGGGACACGGTTGTGCCTGGGCCATGCTTTTTCCTGGCGATGGAAGTGTTTGATAATTTCGCACACGACGTCGTCCGTTACGATATTCTCTCCGGAAAGCCTTACCAAGCAATTGTAGCCGTAGATGATGCCGGGGACTACCACGAACTACTTTCTCCAAAAATCGATCCCGTAGCTCAACGATTCTTGAGCAAGAGAGCTCAAGCGTCGAAATCCTCTAATTTATCACCGGATTTCCATCTTCATCCGTCCCTGAAAGTACCATATGCACTTCGAAACATTCGATCGTCATTACCGTTCGCCCCAAATCTCACTTCTCCGGAATTTCTCCCGACCAAGTTGTATCAATTCATCGAAATATTACATTCCAAATTTCCACAGCACCGTTTAGTAGCCTCCGACTTTCACTCTTTACCCGACGCCATGGAAGGCATCAACGCACCGGTCGTACAGACGCGGTATAAAGGCACCATGGTCCCTTGTTCGACTTACATGGTGCATCCGGGGTACTTTGACATCATGTTTCCCACTGCATTCAACTTGATGAATCGTCTGTATTCAGAGGTGGCAAATGATAAAAGTGGCTATTTCAGTCATGTGCGGCACAGGACGGGCCTTAAAGGACGAGTCATGTCGCATGCTGAATTCTTGAGGACGTGGGGTGATGTCGAGAGCACCACCACGAAAAGTGGCGAGAATCCAATGCTCGAGTTTTATGAGAATGCGAGTTTTATCGTCACTTGAATCATATCTACGATAAACAAATATACACAATGAACCTATACAAGTGGCCAACGCTTGTCGTGATTTAATTCTCTATGCTCATCGATCCGCCAGATCGTCTTGACTCATTGTTCGTACCGTCTCGTAACCCGCAGGAACAATTGAATCCGTAGTGGTTGCCGATAAATCTCGCATGATTAATGAGGCAATGTGCTTGGCACTCAGGAATATCCTGGGCATTCCGTGCCCCGTAAATCCAGCAATGACGTACTTTTGACTGAATGAATCATCGTGCTGCTGCTCGAGTCGAGTGACGAGAGGTATGCCCAATTTGGCAAAACCCATGATGCCACTCCACTCTCTCGTCTCCTCTTGAAGCTTATGCGTAGGTGCGAGTGAATCGGCAAATTCAAACAAGTACTTTGAGACGGCAGGGGACGTCGTACCGTCATTCGAGGTTCCGACTTCTTGGTCCCGTGCGAACCGTCTTCCTCCTCCGAGAATGATTCTTCCACAGGGTCGTTGAGAGAGGTACTCTCCACCGAGATGAAAACTACAGTTTTGGACGCTAGAAGCAGGAAATTGACGAGAAATGACTTGTCCACGAACAGGAACGATGACGTCTTTGAGTTGAGGCAAGATGGAGGCAGTATATCCATTCGTAGCAAAGACCAAGAATTTACACGCGATTGATCCCCGAGGTGTATAGACCACGTCGCGAGTGACCTTCAAGACCCGCGTGTTTGTGTATAATTTGATTCGTTTGGGAAATCTCGTCATCAAGGAGTGAAACATGCCGGTAGCCAATTTATAAGGATTGATGGACGCACTGTACCCGTGTCGAACGAGGCCGTGACAAGGTCGACCGTTGATGCGGGTAGCTTCGGGATTCACCATGACTTGAACCGAATCTACCGGTCCACGGCACCGTCTCATACACTCTACCGCCCTCTCGACCGTCTCGAATTCCTTTTCGGTGAGACACACGTCGTCGTGCTTTTTCCGAACAAATTCACAATCGATGCCGTACGTCTCGATGATGCCGCTCAAGGCTTCAAAGTTGGCAATCTCAAAGGCTCCATGAGCAGCGACTTGGGTGGGCGTGAATCCTGCCTCCACCAGACCCGGTGCGAAATTGTACAAGTCGCACGTCAAGTGACCTCCATTCCGGCCCGTCGCTGCAGAACACAACGTACGCGCTTCCAAGAATGTAATTTCCAAAGTAGGATCCGCATCTAGTAAATGCCACGCGACAGAAATTCCCGAGAGACCAGTACCAATGATGCAGACTTGAGTCTTTGGTGGTAATAGTGTACTCGATTGGTAGTCCGCATACGGAGACGGCGAGTCCTGCCATGGGGAAGATGTCGGCTTTGCTGGAAATGGAGTATCCGTCTGTTCATCCACCGATACTATAGATGGTCCTGCTTCTGCTCCCTGAGACGTTCCTTCCTCGTCGCATAAATCACATTCTCGTGGCATAGCCGAGTCAACAGGCTCGCAAGTGGTGAGTCCCGTATAACATGCTTGTACGAGCTAGCTCAATGTCATTATTGCAAGCGGGTTACGGTAGAGCTGTGGAGTAGCAATAGACGCAATGTAGACAGTTTCACGTGAAGATGAGAATAAGCATAAATCGCTTCAATCACATACATGAATTTGAGGAGTTCAAAGGTAATTAGCGACAAAAATAGC
This sequence comes from Taphrina confusa, assembly GCA_005281535.1. Lineage (NCBI taxonomy): Eukaryota > Fungi > Ascomycota > Taphrinomycetes > Taphrinales > Taphrinaceae > Taphrina > Taphrina confusa. The sequence continues at coordinate 166,478 of RHGJ01000024.1, read as the reverse complement.
AGATTCGCAAGCAAGAATTATAAACATACATGAATCATGCTTGTTAATGAATTTGATGGACTATGGCTAATATGTACTTGTCAACGCTGCGCTAGTATGAATCATCACCGATCGACCTCTCCAAACACAAGATCCATAGTTCCAATGATGGCAACCATGTCTGGTAGATAGTGGTGTCGCGCAATCATATCCGCTCCAGCCAGATGTGCGAAACCCGGGGCTCTAATTTTGCATCTGTACGGCCTCTCGGATCCATCACTGACGACAAAGACTCCCATCTCTCCCTTTGGTGCCTCGATGGCACTATACGTCTCGCCAGCCGGCACTGCGTAACCCTTGGTGTAGAGTTGGAAATGATGGATGAGGGCTTCCATGGACTCCTTCATCTGTGCTCGTGGAGGTGGTGCAATCTTGAAGTCCTCCACCTTCACCGGTCCAGCTGGCATCTTGTTCAAGCACTGGTGGATGATTCTGAGTGACTGTCTGAATTCTTCCATACGGCACAAGTATCGGTCGTAACAGTCACCGTTCTGGCCTACTGGCACATCAAAGTCCATTTCGCCATAAGCGTCATAAGGTTGAGTCTTTCGAATATCCCAAGGGACACCCGATCCTCGAAGCATGACTCCTGAGAATGAATAATTCAAAGCAGTCTCTGCCGAGACGATACCAACACCTTGTGTTCGCATCTTCCAGATTCTGTTGTCAGTCAAGAGCTCCTCGGTCTCATCGATCCTGTCTCCGAATTGTGTGGCCCATGCATAGATATCCTCGAGTAATCCGACTGGCAGATCTTGCGACACACCACCTGGTCGTATGTAGGCCGCATGCAGACGGGCTCCAGATACACGCTCGTAAAACTCCATGAGCTTCTCTCGCTCTTCGAAACCCCAAAGGAATGGCGTCAGTGCACCCACATCCATAGCATGAGTAAGAACCGCCATCAAGTGGTTCAAGATTCTGGTGATTTCTCCAAACATTGTTCGAATGTACTTTGCACGCTCGGGTATCTCGATGTTCAGAAGCTTCTCAACGGCTAGTGAGAAGCATTGCTCGTTAGTCATCATCGATACATAGTCGAGTCGATCGAAATATGGCAGGGCTTGTAGGTATGTTTTGTACTCAATCAACTTTTCAGTTCCTCGATGCAAGAGGCCGACATGTGGATCCGCTCGCTTGACTTCCTCTCCATCGAGTTCAAGGATCAATCTTAGCACGCCGTGAGCCGCAGGATGCTGTGGCCCGAAGTTGACTTTGCATGTCAGCACGACGCCCTTCGAAATGATTGTGTGAGCACCTACCTGTAAAGTATCGCATCTTTGGGTCTCCACCAACTCCTCCAGGTCCTGGCAAACTAGCACGGTCTTCAGTGATTGTTGTTGCCGCATAATCCTGAATTTCTGCAGCTCTCAAAGGCTTCGTGGCGGCACTCATGGTTCGTGCGACATTGAGGACTGGATTCCGCTGCAAACGGTGCGACAAAGGTCGTCCAGCAGACGACCGTAACGCTGCTCGAAACATAGTAGACTGCATGCGAGTTGTCCTCGAACAAACTGCTTTTCTGCTTTGCTTTCATTAATAGCATGGTCATCATTGTCGCTGAAGTAAGTCCAACGGCGGGTGATCCAGATGTGATGACCGGTCACGTGTCTAAACGGCTAATACGCAACTTTCTTATGATCAGAACTCTCTGGTTGATCTCCTGGTCCAGAAACTACAATCACGATCACAGCTAGGAAGGGCTCTTGGTTTGAAACACACGTATGCCGTTTGCAAAGTATAATTGTCTGACAGAAGTCTAATTCTCACTAGGTCCGATTTCTCACAAATAAGTCTTCGGCACACGCTCTTTAGTCGTTGAGCCTCAATCACTGCATGATCTTCAGGCATGCTCGGCTTCTCCGTCACATCAAGCTAAGTCACGTCAGGCGTCATTCAAGTTCAATCAGAGATGTCTTGTCTAAAAGCCGGACCGAAGTATCTCAGGAGTTGTCCGAGATCTCGGTGCAAGGCTGGGTTCGTTCCTACAGGAAGGCAAAGAACGTCAGCTTCCTGGTGATCAATGATGGTTCTACTCATGAGAATCTACAAGCAGTATTGCGTGGTCCGCTCACAGTGACTGAAGGGTATGTTGGACAAAGATTGTCCAGGAAGACAAGTCTGACGACGTGATAGATTGTCCTTTGGAGCAAGTGTCAGCCTGGATGGAAGGCTATTAGAGTGTAAGAAGGGCACTCAGTCAGTAGAGTTACACACGGACGCAGTCACTATCATCGGACACTCTTCTCAGGTCAGTAATGAATGCGTGCATAACATGACTGTGAAATTAAATCAAGTCAGGAGTATCCACTGCAGAAAAAATACACGTCGGCAGAACACTTGCGGAACAATGCTCATCTCAGACCTCGCACACAATTCAATTCTTCATTACTACGGATTCAATCCAATTTGCTATACTCTCTCTCTACATTCTTTCACAACGAGCAAATCACTCAAGTCCTACCTCCCATAATAACTTCGTCAGACTGCGAGGGGGCTGGTGAAACATTCTCCTTGCAAAATTCGGTCGACTTTTTCGGTGGCAAGACAAACTTGATAGTGTCTAGTCAACTACATCTGGAAGCACTAGCAATGGGAGTGGGTCGGGTATGGACTCTAGTACCCACCTTTCGTGCCGAAAGGTCTACTACGGCACGACACTTGGCAGAATTTAGGATGCTCGAGGCGGAAATTTGCTTCACTCGTGACTTGCATCAAGTCATGGACGTAGTGGAAGCAATGGTTCGACACTTGACGAGCGCTGCAATTTCCGACGCGGACCTCATCTTCCTACGAACGCTGGACGCCGAGAACATTGAAAAGGACATGGACATGCAAGCTCGGTGGGACAGTATCCTGGGTCGCCCGTGGACCCGCATCACATATGCCGAAGCAATTCGAGTCCTCCAAAGTGCCGGAAAATCCGAACCCTTTGTCTTTTCGCCAGACTACAATCATGGACTTCAAGCCGAACACGAAAAGTTTCTGGCAAAGCACTTTGAAGGACCAGTCTTTGTCACAAACTACCCTTCTTCACAAAAGCCATTTTATATGCTTCCCACAACAGACGACACTGTGGAATGTTTTGATTTACTGGTTCCCAGTATGGGTGAATTGTGCGGCGGATCACTCAGAGAACATAATCTAGACTCGCTTTTGAAAAGGATGAATGAAGCGGGCATCAATGAGCAAGACTTGAGATGGTATACTGATTTGCGACGTTACGGATCAGTTCCTCACGGCGGGTTCGGTCTCGGATGGGAGAGGTTGGTAGGATATCTATGCGGCGTGAGCAATGTCAGGGAAGTAGCCGCGTTTCCGCGGTGGGTAGATCACTGTATCGGCTGAAGCACTCTCATCAGTACTGGAAGGTCCTTGTATATACACATCCTTTTTACAAACTGCCCTTCTCTTACAAACTGCATTCGATCGTAGGTTACCATTTAAAGCTTCTTGATGGCCATGATGTAGTTGCACGCTTCGCCCCAAGCTTGATTACGTCCAAGAACTCGCCACGATCCCGAGAGAGGATCAAAGATGATTCCGCGCGTATCCACGACTTCCGCCCCCAACTCTCTCGTCCACCGCACGAGTGCATCCTTGGGAATAAACTTTTCGTAATTGTGGGTTCCTTTGGGCACCAACCTCAAGACGTCCTCGGCGAGGGTACAAGTGAGCAATCTAGCAAACCACGTCTTTTCAATGGTACTGATAAACATTGTCCCGCCGGGCTTCAATAGGGCCAAGACACTCTTGAGAAACGTGGGTGGTGAAGAGACGTGTTCGAGAATCTCCATCGCACAGACGACATCGTACGTCTCCCTCCTCTCGAGCGCCAAGTGTTCCGCCGAGGTGTGTAGATACTCCACCCCTAATCCCATCTGTCTTGCGTGTTCCTTGGCCACCGCTATTCCTGCGGGACTCGCGTCCACCCCAGTGACTCGTCCGCCAACCCTACACAATGCCTCACTCAATATCCCTCCTCCACAACCGACGTCCAACGTTTTTTTACCCATCAACCATAATGGACCATTGTCCTGTATTTCAGATGGGAAAAGGGAAGCCTCGATGTGTGATTTGATGAATCCTATCCGGGCAGGATTCATCTTGTGCAGTAATCCCGAAGATCCATTCGTGTCCCACCACGTAGCCGCCAACGCATCAAAGTGAGAAATCTCATCGGCCGATACGGATGACTTGTCAGTCGACATGTGCCGTTGTCCCTGTCGTAGCCGTGTACTTTTGCCAGATAGATCTTGGCCATAATTGCTTCTGTAGCATACTGATTGATCAGGTGTCAAGGAAGGAAATTTTGTGCGTGAATGATGTAATCTGCGTGCTCGCGACTTGTCGGCGACGCAGAGCCGTGTCAAGAGTGATTCGGCAGATCTCTTCATGTTTCGGTGAGCAAGATCTTGTTTGCACGCCAAGTCTATCAAAGATCTTCCAGTACGAAACACGGAGGCAGACTGGACAAGACCGGTCCAGACAAATGTACACAAAGACGACGAATGCAAAGTTGAAGATGGCTAATGATTCCTCACTAGTACTATGCTCTGAAGATCCTTATACTTATTGAACTCTGCGAATTTGGTAAGATCACAGTTACATGCGCCACACATCCTGCACCACTGATCACGACGGAAAGAATGATCAAAAACAACTGTACAACGCAAGCTGTGCGTACACAAACACTCGATCAAGTGGATTGAGGGCTTTATCGAGAAAGTCTTTTATATACAATATCCCATCTCTCCGTTGAAATTCTATAGTATTATACCTTTAATTGCACAGTGATGCTATCGTTACAGATTTTGGCACTCTCTGATTCGCCGTCAATTTCTGCCGCGAGTTGCAAACTCTCCAGACCCTTCACCAAGCTCACAATCGAGTCCTTCTCGGCCTCAATCAGCTTGTCGTGTTTTTCGGTGGTCTTGATGACCACATGACAATTAGTCTTGACTTGTGCTGCAGACATGAGACTGCGCGTGCTTTTCACAACCTCATACACAACCTCGTACTTGTTGGCAGAGGTCTCATCGTCAAAGTCCTGCTCAAACTCGGGATACGAAGCTCTGCAGATTGTGACTGCAGACTCTTCCGGACGGCGTGGAAGCCTTTGCCACAGTTCTTCAGTCAGGAACGGCATGAAGGGGGAAATGAGCTTGAGGGCACCATCAAGGACTGTGTAGAGAGTGTCTTGGCACGATCGAATCTGGTCCGGCGTGCCACTTGAGAAGAGGTATTTTGAATTTTCGATAAAGACATCACAAAAGTCATATAGCCAGAAGGAGTAGATGGCGGTAGTGGCTGCGAGGAAGTCTTTCTTCTCAAGAGCGTCGTTTGCCGCTTTCGATTGAGCGCTAAACTTGTGCAAGATCCACTTCTCCACCAGAGTCTCTTGACCACTTGTTTTGGATGTAGATTTCGGTTTGAAGCTCTCGTCGAAGCGCATCAAAGCGAATTTTGTTGCATTGTAGATCTTGTTGCAGAATTTTCGGTAACCCTCGATCCGCACAATGTCGAGATTGATGTCTCGGGCGCCAGTGGTGTAGGCGCAGAGTGCAAATCGTAAAGCATCAGTTCCACATTCGGGGATACCGGCTGGGTACGATAGTTTCTGACCTGCCTCTGCTCTTTTGATTTCAGCTTCGACAAGGTTCCCAACACGTAATTGCTGATGCAAATCCTTGAGCGAAATACCCTGAATGACATCGATCGGATCTACTACATTACCAAGAGTCTTGGACATTTTTCGTCCTTGCGCGTCTCGAATGAGTGAATGACAGTACACCTGCTTGAAAGGCACCTTTCCGGTAAGCTTGATTCCAAGCATAACCATACGAGCCACCCAGAAGAACAAAATATCCCAGCCAGTCTCGAGTAAGCTAGTAGGATAGAAGTTTTTCATATCGAGAGTATCTTTTGGCCATCCGACTGTAGACCATGGCCACAGACCTGACGAGAACCAAGTGTCTAGAACGTCTTCGTCTTGTATCAACTTGAACTCCTTGCCAGAGAATTTCTCTCTGGCGGTCTTTTCAGCATCATCCTTCGTGCGGCCCGAGACCCAATAGTCGTTACTTTCGCGTCGTGTGGCCTCTTCTTCTTCCTCGCCAGTTATATTGACAAAGTAGACTGGTGCTTGATGACCCCACCATAATTGTCTGGATATGCACCAGTCCTGCACATTGTCCATCCATCTCAGGAAATCGTTCTCACTCACTTTAGGCGTGATTTCAATCTCGCCATCGAGGACAGCTTGTTTAGCGGCTGCTGCCATGGCAGATTGTTTGACCCACCATTGAGGCTTCAAAATCGGCTCGATGACATCTCCCGATTTTGAGCATAGCGGCACACTCATCGGATTGTCCTCGATACCAATATACAGACCCAGTTCCTTAAGTTTATCGACTACAGTCACACGAGCATCGAATCGCTTGACACCAGTCCAGTCCCCGCAGTTCTCATTAAACGTTCCGTCATCATTTAAAATGTTGATAAATTCAAGATTGTGCCTTTTTCCACATTCATAATCGTTCGGGTCATGCGCTGGGGTGACCTTGACAGCTCCGGTTCCAAAAGCCATATCAACGAGAACATCATCTAAGACAATAGGGATGCGCCGTTTGAGCAGCGGATGTGTCGCGAATTTGCCATGTAGATGCTTATAACGAGGGTCTTCGGGATGTACAGCGATTCCAGTGTCGCCGAGCATAGTTTCCGGCCGAGTTGTGGCAACGACGATCTTCTCGTCCGAATCTTCGATCTGATAGGCAAAGGAAGTGATTGCTCCAAATTCGACAGGCTTGTCATAACCAGGCACGTTCAGAAGTGTACGCCCAGGTAGCTCTTTCTGGTCGACTTCAAGGTTGGACAAGGTGGTCGTCAACTTTGTGCACCAGTTGACCAGACGATTAGCCCGGTAGATGATGCCTTCCTCGTGTAACCGACAAAACGTTTCGACTACCGCAGCTGTTAGGTTCTCGTCCATTGTGAACGCTTCACGAGACCAATCGAAAGAAGCCCCTAATCTTTTGAATTGTGATTTGATTCGCAGATGATACTCCTCCTTCCAGGCCCATACGCTTTTGATAAAGTCGGGCCGTGTAAAGTCATGCCTAGTCTTCTTCTCCTTCTGCCAGAGCTTCTTCTCTACTGCTGATTGAGTGCTCAGACCAGCATGATCGAAACCGGGCAAGAATAGTACAGTTTTCCCTTTCATACGATGCCATCTTGACAAGGTATCTTGAATCGCGATGGTGAGAGCATGGCCTATATGTAGTGCACCAGTCACGTTAGGAGGAGGTGCCGGGCACGAAAACATGCCAGCTGGCTTGATCTTTCCATCGAGACTGAATTCGGGCTCAAAGAATCCCTCCTTCTCCCACCATGAATACCAAGCAGATTCAATCGCTGCCGGGTTGTAAGACTTTAGTGCAGGCGAATCGATATCCTGGAGTCGTTTCTTCTCGCCAGCAGGTGTGGTCTCGGTATATGTTGTGTCTACAGGGGCCGCTTTGACCTTCTTCTCTTTCTTGGGTGCAGCGGCAGCTTTCGCTGCAGCTTCGTCCTTCGCCTTGAGTTTAGCTTTGAACTTCTCGTCCTTGGCTTTCTTTTCAGCAGCCTTCTTCAACTCTTTATCTGTCATGGGCCTGATCTCCTTCGTGGTAACGTCTCGCACATGACCTTCGGGAACATCGTCGACAGGTGCAGTGTTGTCGGACACGGCAGATGCAGACATCTTAGCTCTGTCCCAAAGAACCACTCGTCTTGATAAGAAGTGTTTGATATGTGTTGAAAGACTCAGAATCGTGAATCAGAATTGTGAATTGTGAACTCCACAAGCCAGAAATTTATGCTGGAGCTCCAAAGCAATTTTAGCCTCAACATTGCTGAATCTATCACTCAAACACTACGTATCAGCATGTAGTTTATATCAGCCTGTTGGTCCTTGAGACGTAGGCACACAGTACTGCCATCAAGCTGCAACATATAGACATTGAAGACGGAGGACATAATAGTATAAGTCAACGTTGACACTGAATGGCAACGTGTCTCACTCGATGTCGCTGGTCGACACCTTCAACCACTCGCTCCATCATCACCACCACGTCCCTAGCACGAATATCGAATCGCAAAGACATTGACCCTCGATTCCATACCTCGAAAATCAAGATTCATCAGCCCCTGCCTGGTCCACCTCACAAAGACACGATGCTTGCCGTCTCGAATAACTTATTGTCTCGCTGCGATCCATCGGGTGAACGACAAGCAATGATCTCGAGAAAGAACCCGAAAGGATTGCGTGTCGGACAAGCACTTTCCATCTACGCCTACAACAATTACCCTGCACCGACTCCTATATCCGTCTTTTCGGGGTACTTGATTGGCATCAAACGGTCTGGTGTGGAGAGTAGTCTGAGGATAAGATCGAGAGTGATGCGAATCGGTACGGAAATGAGGTTCCCCGTCTTTTCACCCACCATCAAAGAGATACGAGTCATCAAAGAGACGCCACCCAAGAAGATTAGGCGTGCCAAGTTGTTCTATATGAGGGAGGAGAAGCACGACCGCGGATCTGTCGATGCTATATTAAAGGCCGATCGTGAACGCAGAGAAGTTCTCGAGAAGGCTGAGAAAGTACCGAGTGCCAAGAAGACTAAAAAGTGATCTTGTGCGATGCATCACCGCAATGGAAGACTATGCTCGGCATGATATCTAGGCTATGCATAAATATGCTGTAATATGAAAACCTCAACACTCGTGTATATGATACTCTACATTTTTGCCAACAATTCCCGGATTTTCTCGACCATCTCCGTCCTCTTGACTGTCTCTCCCTCGTTAGACTCTCCAGTACCAAGTGGCTTGATTTTGACTGTGCCGTCCTGTACTTCTTGTTCACCAAGGATGACTCCCACAGGAATCCCGCCCTTTTCAGCGGCATCGAATTGTTGCCTCAAGTTGGGCTTCTTCTTGTACAGGAACTCCGTCTTGATGCCTGATTCCCACAACTCGGTGCAGACCTTCATTCGGTCTTCCAGCAAGCCAGTCTTGCCAATGGCCATGACAAAGACCTCCGTCTCATTGTTACGAGTGGCCGTCTCCCTCGCCTTGAGCAGACTAAAGACGCGCTCCACACCGATCGAGATGCCGACACATGGGATACCAGTTTTCTTACCTGTAAACATGCCGACTAGGTTGTCATATCGTCCTCCAGCCGCGATCGAACCTACGCCTACCGAATCGTCCTCACTTCTATCCGCATCCGCGTCAATCGGCTTCTTGGTTTCACTCGTCTGCAAGACTTTTCCAGAAGACAAAGGAGTTACGGCCTCGTAAATCAAGCCAGTGTAGTAATCGAGCCCACGAGCGAGACTCAGGTCAAACTTTATGCGTGGCAAGACTGCTAATGCATTCAAGTATGCGAACAGCGTGGCCATGTCTGCTAGACCTTCTGCCGCTTTCTTGTTGCTCGACAATTTTTCGTCACCTTGCAGCCTTGTGAGCAGTGTTTCGTCTCCATTCAGAATTACGTATTCGCCAATCTTGTCTGCGACATCTGGATCCAGTTGTTTCTCCTCAATCATCTCTTTCCTGACTTCACTCCAAGGCGACTTGTCCAATTTGTCTACTGCACTTGAAATTGTCCTGATTTTGTCCTCGGGTACTCCGCAGATCTCAAATATACCATCGAGTATTTTGCGGTGGTTCAATTTTATGTGGAAGTCTTTGATCTCCAAGGCATTGAGGATCTCAACCAGTATACGCAATATCTCAGCATCCGGCACCATGCTGTCGTATTGTCCTGCGACATCAAAATCGCACTGGTAGAATTCCCTCATTCTGCCTTTCGTCATGGCAGGTTGATCACGCCGATATACCTTTGCTATGTGATAACGTTTGATTTTCTCAACGTTGGTGTTCATGGCCAGCCAGCGAGCAAAGGGCACCGTCAAGTCATATCGCAATGAACATATCTCTCCTCCTTGGTCCTTCAGATCGTAGATTAACTTTGAATCCTCTCCATATTTACCGGCTAGGATCTCACGCAACTCGAAGACGGGTGTATCTATCGTTACACCGCCGTGAGACTTGAACACTTTCGTTATGGTGTTAAATATCTTCTCTCGCAATATCATGTCCTTGTCACTCCAGTCTTTCGTGCCCTTGGGGACTTTCAAGGAGAACTTTTGTTTTGCTGGAGGACCTGAGGGAGCACTTGCGAGCTTCAGTGCTTTCAGCGTAACTATAGCAGCCTTCGTATTGTCATGTGAAGGACCATAATTAGGATCCTCCTTCAATTTTCGGACTATCGAAGCCTGTTTGTCAACAGTAGAAGCCATTGTTCGCTTGTTGTACGCCGCTACTTGCCAGAGTGTCGCTTTATAGAAACGACGTGGACTCGCTTGACGAAAGCACAATAGCATGCACTTGCTACTGGTAAATTCGCGTTCAGGGCGATAATTTAGTGAGATAAGTCTAGCCAAGACTCAATCTCAAAATGGATCATCTTGTGATCTCGTCCGCTGTTCAACCGAATGAATGGTCCGCAGCTCAGTGAGGTCCAGGACAGGTAAGAGAAGCCGCCGATGAGAATTGTGGCTTGGCGGTCCATTTCATATCCGTTCCCCACAACCATTTCACATTCATTCCAAGGTTGTCAGGGAGATCCGAGCTGCTAAAAGAGTGACATTAGCACAAAACCTTCTAACAAAAGTCGATCTCGTCGATTAGACCTCCATGGCAGAACATCCCTCATTCACGCTCGCCGGCCTCCGTATGAGAATAATCGTAATGAAGTGAATTTTCGCTGAACAATGCAGTTGCGGTCGGCGGAACCGCTGGATTTATACGTACAAAATCACGGCCTTCTCTGATAGCTGGTCTAGGACTCGGAGCTTCTTATGGTCTTGCAGGTATCATCCCACCGAAATGAACCGGATATCAACAGCCGCACATTTTACTGATTGCATCAAGGCTATCTAATCAAGGAGAATCGTGATTACGGCACGGAGCTCGCGTTGGCCAATTCCATTTTGTTGTTGGGCTCAGCCGTACCTCGCCTCAGAGCAACTAATTTCAAAGCACCAGTACCTATCGGTCTCGGTGTAGTTGGTGCACTAGCTACATATTATTACGGCAAGAAAGTGTCTGAATTTAGGTATGGCGTATAGTCTCTCAAGGATCATTTGAACGGGAAAACAAAGATGCCATGGTCACATGCTAGAGTATCTTGTCGTGAGTCTTCATGGACAGGATCGATGCTCGTCCGTTCGCCAATGTTTGACGCGTCTTGTAGGCTGATGAAGGTCTCCAATATGTGTAGCAGGATAGTGGAAGAACATATAGGCGATTCTTCTCTATTAGAACATCTCCTCTACCCAGGGCAATGGGGATCTCGACTACAATATGCTTCGTTCCTCATGACTGACCTTCAAAAGTGTTATATTGCCTCCAATCTACTAGTGTTATTTTGTGTATGCCGTTGACTTTTCAAAGTCCTATGTAACTGTGCTTAGCTCTCATGAATCAAGGTACACGATCAGAGAGGTGCAAGTCTCGACTGAGCCTCCGATCCCCGGGACTTGAGAAAAGCGAATTGTAAAGCAAGGTCTAGAAGGCCGATAATCGTCTTGTGCGGCATTATTTTTGTGATCCCTGGCGTTTACGAGCAGTCATGTGATGGTCTTGAAATGTATATCGGCGCCATTGTAATCAACGTGATCCGCAAAACGCTGCAGGTGGAGACGAGCTTGATTCCGCGGACCAACACCGCAAACATCACGGCAGCTCGGCCAATTGGAGGTTCGGAATGTCTGAGGATTGATTCCGGGGATAAAGAGTGGAGTGTTGCAAAAGGTTCCAAGCTTGGAGTCTCTTCCCCAGACTGTGCAGGTGCTAGATGGGGTGAGGAGGCTCCAACAAAGTCCCATGACCCACCTCCACCGCTTTTTCATGAGACGCCCGGCCGCCAAGGCTTCAGCCCTACCACAGAGAGCACTTGCCGCAGGATACCACAATTGCAAGTCGGTTGTCAATTTTACGACCCTTTTCACATAGCTACTCTCTATCATTGACCTGATGCTCGTACTTGGCATACTCGCAGGTTGAGTGGGAGGAAGGTCCATGTACAGCATCGAGACTGCAAGCCATTCTGCCTCCTCCTCTTCCTCTCAAGTCCTGCTATCCGCAAGCTTCAGGGGAGACTCTTGATCTCTCGACCTGCATGGCTGCTGTCCAGATTGCCAATCAGCCATTCCAGGCTTCAGCACTCCCCCGCATTCTCCATCCACCTCAGCCCAGGGATCTACTTGTAAGTTGCGGGTCTGTGCCAGCTGCCGCCAACAGGCTAGAGTGAAAGGACCTAGAAGGTACCCTGGACAGATGCTAGCATATGTATATAAGCACAATCGATTCTCGAATTTTTGTCTTATTTGTTATTATAGACCTTCCCTGATCACTTACATCACTGGGCAGACCATGAAGCTTAAGGGAAGGGAGTATCTTGCTTCCAGCAGCTGATGATCTTCTTGCTCAAGCCGCTCGTTGGGAGCTGCCATCTGACGAGCCGCTCAGCAGACGCTCCACCACCTCAAGCCCGATCAGGGACGAGGGATGGCGCTGCCCTGCCATGAAGTGCATGCCCAGACGAGTCCCAAGACCAGCTGACTTTCAATGCGGAGAAATCAGGATAGACTACGTTTATAAATACCAGCTGAGTGCTCGACATAAGATCTGTTGCTATCGTCAGTAATTGGCACAGCTGAGCAATTACTAAAGCAAGTTGAAGAATCAAAAGGGATAAAAATGTCCGTACCCACGCAGCAGCAAGCAGTCATCTTCGAGGCCAATGGAGCACCACTCAAGTTTGGCAAGATCGCAGTCGGTGAACCAGAGTTCGACGAGGTCTTGATCAACATCAAGTACTCTGGTGTCTGTCATACTGACCTACATGCCTGGAAAGGTAACGACACTGATCAGCTTGCTGCCGACTGATCATGGTACTAATCCACTAGGTGACTGGCCGATTCCAACTCGAAAACCTTGCGTAGGTGGACACGAGGGTGTAGGTGTGGTCGTAAAGAGAGGTTCAGAAGTTCGAGATGGTAAGCGTTTACATCTCTCAGGAAGCACGCTGATGAGGCAGTAAACATTGGAGATGTCGTCGGACTCAAGTGGTTGAATGGTGCCTGTGGATCCTGTGAGTTCTGCCTGCTGGGTCACGAGTCGAATTGTCCAAACGCAACCTTCTCTGGCTACACTGTCGATGGTTCATTCCAGCAGTACGCCATCGGCAAGGCAAACCACGTAGCTCGTCTACCAAAGGATGCCGACATGGCCGGAGCAGCTCCAATCATGTGTGCAGGTATTACCGTCTACAAAGCCCTCAAGGTCTCGGAAGCGCTACCAGGTCAATGGGTGGCCATTCCGGGCGCGGGAGGTGGTCTCGGACATCTCGCAGTCCAGTACGCAGTCGCCATGGGCATGCGTGTCGTAGGTATTGACGGCGGAGCCGAGAAGAAGAAGCTCGTCGAGTCCCTCGGTGCAGATGCATTCATCGACTTTACCCAGACAAAGGACATCGTGGAGGACGTCAAGAAAATCACTAACGGGGGTGCTCATGCCGCGCTGATCGTTGCTACCAGCGAGAAGCCTTACACGGAAGCCCTCGAGTACTTGCGACCTCAAGGAGTCATGTCCTGTGTCGCACTTCCAGCCAATGCTTACATCAAGGCAAATGTATTCTGGACAGTCCTGAAATGCTTGAAGATTAAGGGATCTCACGTCGGTACCCGTGCAGACACCGTAGAGGCCATCGACTTTTTCAATCGAGGACTTGTCAAGGCCATCTACAAGACTCGGGGTCTCAGCGAGCTCGACGCCATCTACCACGAGATGGAAGAAGGCAGAGTTGCAGGCCGAATTGTCGTTGATTGTTCACGATAAGCCCCTTCTTTCGCCACTTTTACATGTATAAAGGATCATTTGTATCCCACACATCTTTCTTTCGGTCACTTGATCAACGCCATATTATGAAATTTATGTTTGTAGTAAAGAGGTATGAAATTATAAGAAATCCGATTGTGATTGTTTTGCTTGAACATTTTGACGGAAACTGTTTCATGCAGTTGTTTTCAAACACGTGATAGGGAGCCATAATTCATAACGATAACGGAATTTCCGTCTTGGCTCCACAATTCACGCCAGAAAAAGGTTCAACTCGGGTTTCACAAGAGGCATCAAACCGCTCTGTCATTCATGTAGAGTACAAAATTCGTCCTCTTTTCCTTGATGAATGTCGTTTCGCAGAGTTTCCGTGCAAGATGAAAAAGTGGTCGATTGACTATATAGTTCATCTCCTCAACATTACAATATGCAATCCGTTCTTGACGACGCTGATTCCGATGACGATGCTGACTTCGACTACGTTGACGCGTAAATCGCGTGAATTTCGTTGGACGACAATATACGTCTGCTTCCTATGGATCATTTACTTTTTCCGCATGGCCGACAGATTTATTCGCAACGATAAGAGAAGGAAGAGTGGATGGGAGTGGAGGGATCAAGTGGTGGTGGTGACGGGTGGATCTAGTGGATTAGGACACCACCTCTCGTCCCTCATATCGATGCGTCGTCCGAAAGAATTATATGTCCTCGACGTTTCCGAACCAAAGAACCCTATTGATGGAGTAACGTATATTCTTTGCGACGTCTCCAATGTCGAGTCGGTACGTGCTGCGAAAGCGCGTATCGGGACCTCTTCAATCTTTATTTCCAATGCTGCAACAGTTACTTCCAATCCAATCCTCGAGACTACGGTTGAGGATGTCAAGAGAGTCATGGACGTGAATTTCATCGCGCAGTACATTCTCACGCACCACTTTCTAAACGACATGAGTAGAGGTCAATGGGTCACGGTCGGGAGTAATTTGGGATCAATCGGTGTTTACGGTCTAAGTTCCTATTGCGCTTCCAAAGCCGCCACGACCGCCTTTCACGAATCATTGACGGCGGAACTCGAGCACTCTAAGCCATTCGTTCAAACATTGCTCTTTTTGCCCGGACAAATCAGTACCGACATGTTTCGAGACATCGTCAATCCCGCTCCCTTTCTCGCGCCGACCCTCGACGTCCTCCATCTCGCCAAATTTATCCTTCACAAGATTGAGACGCAAGAGGCAGGTGAGTTTGGTCTGCCTCTCTACTCCAATTATCTCGGGCTCATGAGAGTCCTACCTTCGGGTCTGGTGAGACTCGTCAGGTCTTTCTCAGGAGTGGATCGGTCGGCCCAAGACATGATCAACAAGACGAGGGGGCAGATGTGATTTGTGAAGACTTGCAGAAATCTACTCATTGTGATATATACTCGAAGAATGATAGTTTATACAACAGAATACCAATTTACACAAAAGTGTCCTAAACAGGATCAATCGTCCTTTAGCCATTCTTGTTGAGCCCCCCGCTAACTATATCCCAGCGACATATAAATTGTTCTCTTACTACGACTTTATACCCTTGTTTGTTGATAGCCATTATTGTACATGAATGGCACATACTCCTGCTGTGAGATGTGTGAACCCTGGCTAGGTCCCTGGTTGTGCATTGCAACGCTAGAATCATGCATGCCAAAATTTTGATCAATATACTCAAAGCCGGAACTGGCCAGAGGGAAATTCAAATTCCAGGCACCAATCAAACCGGCAGGATTCCATGCCATCTGGTTTGGGGGAATCTCAGTGTGTTGTGATTGAGCCTTCTCGACCGAGAGATGTTCAGATGAGTGTAAGCTCATAGTATTATCCACGCCCATGGGCAGATTCTGGAGATACGTTCCCTCCTGTATCACTGGATAGCTCTGCAGACCATTATAGTCGCCGGTGCTTGTCTGATATTCGGTGCCATATGGTGCGGCACGCTGAGGCGGCTCATGCCTCTCCCGCATTCGAGACCGCTCACGGCGGCTAGCATCTGCATCTTGCATCATCATATATTGCTCTTGCAGGCTGGCAAGTTGGGGAGGCAGAGACCGTGTGTCAAACTTGGGTTGTCCTGATGGCAAGGGACTCCCAAAGATACCTTTCAGAACACTCATCTGCTTCTGCATCTGCGGGGTAGAGCTGATCTCCGCTAGACGATCGAGGACTGTAATTGCTCGATTGAAGTTTTCGCGTGCGCCTTCGGAGAACTCTGCTTCCGGACACGTCACACAGACAGCGTGAATCATGGTCATGATGACGGCACCATACATCGCATAGTTGTTTCCCCTAATCATCCATTTTATACCCGGCGCGCCGTACTGGTCCAGCAGAAGTTCATAAAGTCGTAAAGCCTGCCGAGAAGCATCCTTACACACTCTCAGGTGACCTCGCCATTCTCCTGTGGCGCCATATTCCCCGGCGGAAACTATCCATGGACGATGCAAGAGTGAGACACACATATAATACGATATGTGCAAGTGTGCAACAAAGTGCGATGGCAACACACTCCGTGTCATGCTCTCAAATCTCAAGTGTTCGGGCAAGTTCTCTCGCCAGCGAACGAGGATTTCTGACAATGCAGGATATTGCGGCTCCGCAGAAAATGGGAATTTGATGCCGACAGCACTATGAACCTCTGTGCAACGACGGAGGATCTTGATTAGACCAGTCATATACACGAAGTCGTTATGTACCCTGACTTCGGCAGGGTCAAGCTTGTGAAGTGATTGTTGAGCTGAAGGTAACAGGGTCAAGTCGACCTCAACCATGTCCAGCTGCAACTCACGACCTTGAGCAGTGCCCATCATCTGATCCATGATCAGACAAATTTGCCAGAGCCGGCGACCAGTGATCGAGTCCGCATCATGTGCATGTTGCTGAGTCATTCTATTCAGGCCAAGATCTTTGCCCATCCTCAGAATCTGACTTAGCAAGTTCCAACCGCGGTAGGAATATCCTCGAATTTTCGGTCTAGTCTCCAGTGCCTTGAGATTGATCACTTCGGCTTGTAGTGTCGACATTCTGGGAGCGTCTAAAAAGTCATCTTTGTACTTGCAAGCTAATGAATACCACAAATCTCCAGCGCTGTATGGATCGCCGGCTTGCATTAACACCCGACTGTCCTTCGAATATCTTGCGGCGCCCGCGAAAAAGCAAAGGAGAAAGTACGGGGACATTTGACGTCGTCGAACACTCATCCAATCTCGATAGAAGAGAGTCTTGTTTATGATTGGCAGATATGGATGTATATTTTCGAAATACAGCCCAATAAGTGCTGCAGCCAGGTCCTCGGGAGGCAGAAACTCCTCGATTTCCTCGAAAGTGACAGGATAATCTGGGAATGCAGCAGCAGCATACCCGACCAAGTTTTTATGAAAGGTTTCCGTGTTGTATGGTGGCAAGCCTTTGTTGTGCTCTACGTCGTCAACAAATGGGGCTCTACCAGATAGTGTAATATTCAGATTGCCAAAGATATCGGTCAGAGTGTTTTCTCCGCTCAATAATGAGTCGTTGTTGGATTGCACAGCAGTCGTGGTCGTCGTGCTGGCAAAGCTAGATTCTCCACTGGGCATGGATACCGGGGTAGAAATTGGTGTTGGACGGGTGCCGGCGCTCGACGAGCCCCTGCGGTCTAGAGCTCCAGAAGATGGAGGTTTGAGTCGAAGGTACGCGCCTGAGTCTGAACCGGTCATTGACCTCGGTGATGAATTCGCAGGTGTAGCCAGGACAGGTTGACTCAAATCACGAGCTTGGAACTCAGCTCTGCCACTGCGCTGCGATCTGTCCTCGGTTTCGTAGTTGAGCTGTGGTCGCTCGGAAGCTATCCTCTCGTCCTCTATTCCTGCTTGTTGCATGAAACACTCCACATTGAGTCGCCTACAGGACGTACAAGAATCGCCTGGTGCCACATGCGGCGCGTCACATTTGACCTTGCGACGTCTGCAACTTTCACAAGCCCTCGTGATCTTGAGTCTCTTGCTATCGCGTTGTGATTCATCGATGAATACAAATTCTGATCATGTTAGTGTTGAAAATTGGTAATTTGATTCATGACGTACGTTTTGGTCCTGGTTCAACGTTTCGTCCACCGCTCGACTGCTGTGCTGTCTGGTTGGTGCGGGAGTAGAATGACTGTTGAAAGTCCATGTGCAGACCCTCGATCGTTCTCGATCGGCTCCCGAGGAGTCGAGGGGACTGTCGACTCGTCGTCCACTAGCTGGAGACGCGGCGAGACGTTCTCTCGAGCCGGGGGAAACTGTGCTGGTG
The DNA here is from genome assembly GCA_005281535.1 of Taphrina confusa. Taxonomy (NCBI): domain Eukaryota; kingdom Fungi; phylum Ascomycota; class Taphrinomycetes; order Taphrinales; family Taphrinaceae; genus Taphrina; species Taphrina confusa. Next base: position 148,188 of record RHGJ01000024.1, on the reverse strand, counting down.
AGACGCAGCAGCAAGACCGGAGTTCAAGCTCTCCAGAGCAGACGGAAAGATTGAGCGTGAAGCGGAAAAGAAGTCACCGATAGACGAGAGGGCAGACGAGGTAAGCAGACGAAGAGGAGAGAGAGACCGACAGGCAGACCTTTCGCGGACGAGAGATGGCCATATGGGCGTTCTCTTCGGTTTCTGGTGTCGATCCACAAGGAGGAGGAGGAGGAGACACCAGGCGAGCAAGGCTGCACAGAGAGAGAGAGAGACAGAGAGAGACAGAGAGCGAGAGCGAGAGAGACAAACCGCCTCGAGAATCACGAGCTGCTGTCAGCAGTTCTGTGGCACCTGGGCAGGGAGCCAAGCAGAGGAGAGAAAAAAGAGATTGACACGAGGAGAAGAATGGGCCGTGGCTGCTGCACCACCACTAACGATTACTGGGGAAGGTGAGCACGACATCCAGTTTCTGCCCTTCCCAAGGTCCAACTCAATCGGCAGCTCCGACAGACCAATCGCGCGGATCTCTCCGTACGAGAGGCGCCCCCCAGTGGTGCCCGATGGAATCACAGGCCTTGAAATGAAGCTCATCTGTCCCCATGAGACGGTGCAATCAGTCTGGCTAGACTTCTGTCAACCTAAAGCAGTACTGCACCTTTCCTTTCCCATCACATGCATGACGCCAGTACCCCAGCTTTGGAATGTCACCTACTTATAAGTGTGGTCACCACTGCTTGCAATTGTATCTCACATCTCGATGATGCTCTGCCTGTACACGTATAGATATGGAGAGACATTGATATCCAACACACCAGCAGACTGTGGCATGCAAAACCCTCACACATGATCTTGAACAATGGCTAAATACTCTTCCAACGACGACCTCAGCTCTTTCCATAGTGAACACATGACTAGAAGCTGTATCAAGCTGACGAGAACAAAGCTGTATCTCATACTACTAAATCCAAAGAAAAATAGTGGCATATAGATCATTTTTACTCACGATCAATTCATGTAGCCACTGCAACGCCGAAATACCACCAGTGTGCATATGCTGACACTCGAGCTCAATCGTGCACATCATCTTCGGAAGTTCGTCGTCATGCCAAGCCTGTGACTGTTTATAGCAATTACAAGCAGTGTGTTGACGAGAATTACAATTTCGCTAGAGCTCGATGATCGCGATGAATTGAAAGTTGGGAAAGTGGTGGCACATATCCACTCCTCATATGCCGTTAGACAAGCGACGGACCGGTCCATTGTAAATTGACATGAACCTTGCTCCTGGCACGACTTAAATGTTTCAGACTGCTGTCTGCCAGACATGACAATCTACACGTTAATCCAATAAACTATCACCAATTGCAGCGTCCAGTGCCAACAGTTGCAAGCTCTAATAAGAATCTGGATCTTCTCGAGTTCAAGCTTTCCCCACTTTTGTGGGATTACAAATTAAGTGTACCAAAGATGAATTGAGACTTTACATACATCTCCATACATAATCAATCCCGTCAATGAACTATTAGTATGAGATATCTATAGTATTTATGATATACGCATATGATATATCACAAAATATTATGGCTCAAGTATACATTCCCAAAAAAAGGATCGATATACGAGATCGAGCATCAGCGGGCTCATTGGTTGGTGGAAAGATATTGTGGCAGCGATCGTTGTCAGTCGTCCCACTAGGCGATCCCCCTAAAGCAAATGCTGACACCTGCCAAGCCGTGGGACCGGTATCGTTCCAATCATCACCGTGACTGACTACCAAGACCCACAAAGATCTAGATATTCCAAGGCTATGATGTCGTCACGAATAACATTGCACATGGCCCGAGTGGTCGAGTAGTAATGCTCGTCACTGTGGTTCACCTCTGACCATTCAAATCAGAATGACCTGTCACCTCAATTTGCGATCCCTACCACAAACATATATTGTGGTAGTGCTGGCCTCTGTGAATCATGCATGACTGCTTCGCGGTTCGCTACACCATCATGCCGTTGCTTTCGAGCAACGCAGCCATTTCTTCCTCGATATACTTGCGGACAGACACATCCTCGTTCAGACCTTTTCTGCGGCGCGTCTTGATCATGAAGTCGCGTGCCATATGTTGTGCAGATGCTGATTGGAGCGACTTGAGCTTGATGTCCTTGTCAAGAGGGTCGCCTGGCACGATCTGCCAATGATCAAAGTGCTGTTGACAGAAGGCTTGGCCTTGAGTGTGACTTCTCAGATCTGTCTCAAAGCCGAAACTATCAATGACCGGGATGAGTGCTGTCATGTAGTACAAAGGACTTCCAGCCACAGGTACCTCCTTCGTGACATGGCCCCTACGTCGCGAAAGTACATTGTATATGGCTGCCACACAATCCGCGGGCGCAGTGATTGTAACTTGATATACTGGCTCCATCAAGCGAGGACCAGCCATCAGGAAAGAGGAATAACACACTCGGCGTGCCGTGGGAATGATTTGACCACCGCCCCGATATATATTCTCCGATGCAAGAACAGCATCGAGGATTTTGAACTTTGTATTCCGAATTGGCTCATCACACAGCGGTCCCTCACGTGTACCCCATTGAAATCCTTGTCGCATGCTCTCGCGAACGCCTTTTAGTGAAGTCTGGTCAACCTCGTCCGCCAGTGTATCATTCTGTAAAATATTTGGGCCGTTGTCCTCAGGACCAAATGCCCATACCGAACGTGACGCAAGCAAATCCCAGTGATAGCGTTCCTGTAAGTATCCGCTCACCTCCTTCGTGGGCCACTTGATATCGAGTCGACCCGCCTCGATGTCCCCAGCGAGTCCGTCATCCAAAGGCTCCGCAATCATGGTCACTCTATTCTTCTTGTTGGGTGTGTCCGCATAACACTTGATAGCAGATGTGTCTATGATCGTTTCACAGAACCGAGTCACGGGATCAGAGACTTTGATGTCTATTTCAGAATACATCTTTCGTAGATCGTGAAGCATGCAATCCATATACAACTCACCGGTGCCAAGTAACACATGCTCGCCCGATTCTTCCACTTTTGTCTCAGCCAAAGGATATGATTTGTTGACCTTTCTGAGCCCCTCAAGCATCTTTGGCAATTCAGATGGGTTGACAGGCTCAACAGCAATCTTCATGACTGATTCTGTGAGATGTTGTATGGGTCTGAAGATATGTGCGTCCTCAGACGAAATCTTGCCGACAATCGTAGCAGTCTTTGATATTTGGCCATCGACGCCCTCCAGGAGCACAATACTACCAGGACCCATCTGTTCCACACCAAATTTGTAGCGGGCTCCAGAGAGATTTATCTCGGCAACTTTGGCAAAAGCCATATCTTCTTCGTCGTCGATGCTATAATTTTCGCCGAGCACACGAACTGTATCACCTCTATGTAAAGTCCCAGAATAGATACGGCCCAAAGCAGCGAAAGACTTTGCATCTGATGACGTTAATAATTTAGCTATTTGCACGACTAACGGCCCAGCCGGATTCGAGTTTAGCATGTGAGTAGCTGCGTCACCGTCCATAGGTCCTGTGTAGGTTGTCTCGATTTTGTTCTTCGCATTCTCCTCGGGTGACCTTATGTGAGCAAATATCGCATCAACCAGACCAGTTGCTGGTCCGAAGAATTCACCACAAATCGTATTCAGTAGAGGACGAGCATCCAATTTGTATGCGGCTGGCTTTATCACTATACCGAGTTCTCGCAGAGTTGTTGCCAACGTTGCATGATCTGACGATAAGGTCTGCGCATATAGCTTGTATATAGGTTCGAGTATGAAATGAACGAATGATCGTTTAGTAGATGTGTCAGATGTTTTCCTTACGAAACGTCGGGTCGTCAGACTGAAATAAATGTCACCCCAAAGACGCTTGACGAAACTGTCAAGCATCACTCCTTTATACTGATCGGCATAAAACTTTGCGAATGAATGTAAGGAAAAGCACCAATCCATAGTCGCAGAAGCGAAGCACACGTTGCCTCGTTCTGGGCTCAATCTTAGGTCTGGACTCCTATTAATACTGAAGATGGCATTGTTAACTTCTTCAATAATGTGTTTGAGCTTGAAATATGCATCGGTCGGGGGAAGTTTGAGCTCCAGAATCAAACGATCAATCTTGGTGATGACAAGCACAATCGTAAGGCCCTGCGCCAGCGCATGGCGAAGCATGCTTTCGCTTTGAGGCATGAACCCTTCCGCTGCATCAACGACGAACAAAAGTCCGTCTGCAAGCCTCATTGCAGCAGCGACCTCGTCCACAAAGTTGACGTGTCCCGGAGTATCGAGGAAATTACAGACGAGGGATTTGCCCTTTGTGTTTGGCAACATCAGTGTGATTGGAGTGACTTTGATGCTCATGCCTCGTTCCCGCTCCAAGACATGCGTGTCAGTATACCGTAATTGTTCCTTCTCAGGTGTTGTGATTCCTATATGCGACTGTCGAATGAGCATGTCCAGAACTGCAGTTTTCCCGTGATGCAGGGGTCCAGCGACAGCAATGTTGCGCATGAATCCCGGTATTGCCATGGTCTGGAGCATAAACGTCCTGTCGAAACGTACGGGTGGTAGATTAGCTTCCTCGAGAGTGTATCTAGCGGTTGATACAGGTTTGATTATCGGTTCACTCAATGGTTGCGTATCTTCTTCTTGAACCAGTGTCTCGACGTCCTCCCCATAGATTTGTGTCGCACTAGGGTAGTACTTTTTGTCCTCATGGAGGACAATTTGATTCTCTTGCACCATTGAAGTATCTTCGTCATATTGTACAAGCTCTACGTCCTGAGCACCTTGCGGAGTTTGTCCGTATCCTTCATCGTCTACACGTATATCATCAATGTCGCCTTCTAATTCCATCTCGTCACCGATGTAGTTTCCGAACTCATCATAGAGATCTTCGTCCATGACTGACAAGATGTGCGATGAGATGCCTGTCAGGCTTGATTACCTGTGTTAGGATACATTTTGTAGGACTCGCACGTATATATCAGCCAAGTATGCTGTTTGTCCACCAAACTTATTTGCGCCAAATTTAACTCGACGAGCCGGATCAAACTTTTACCCGTGTTCACCTCAAGATCTACCTACACGGTTTGAAGTTGTACACCAGCTTACATGAAGAACACCTGGGCATACCAGCTTAACACGAGCCTTTTGACACGAACGATAATAGGCATCTCTAGTTTTGAAAGCGACAGTAAGACATAGTTAATCTTCTCTGAATCTTCGTCACAGAATCGCAATGTTATCACTTCTAAAAGGTCTCAATGCCATGTCCATAGCTACACAAGGATCGCAGGTTAGAACGAAAGCGACACTCAATCAGGTCATGAAAGGCGCCAGAAGGCATGAATATAAAGTTGAGAGGGCCAGTCCGTCGCTACTTGGTAGTCCTTTCAAGAAAGGTGTCTGCAACAAGGTCTATACTGTAAGAATGCCTTCATTGAGCCAATTAGTTCAAGCTAAATATTATCAGACCAAGCCGAAAAAGCCGAATTCTGCAGTGAGAAAGGTGGCTCGAGTGAAGCTATCGACAGGAAAGTTCGTCATTGCATATATACCAGGAGAAGGACACAACTGCCAGGAACATTCAGTGGTACTTGTGAGGGGTGGCAGAGTACAAGATTTACCAGGAGTGCGTTATCACATTGTTCGAGGCTCGAACGATCTCGGAGGAGTGGCCGGTAGGGTCGTCAGCAGGAGTAAGTATGGCACCAAGAAGCCTAAGGCTGCAGCATCGTAAGCTACAGCAAGACCCATTGGCAGGGAAATTCTACTCGTGCGACTTGTAATTATTAAGGGCATGGCATTGCATTAGACAAGCATATGGTAATGTATATAATATGGAAGGCACACTAAACCTTGTCGCTCTCGCCGAATTTGCTGAATCGAATGAATAAAGCAAAGGATGACCAATAATGAAGGACCAACGCGGCCTTAGACTTTGAAAGCACACAAGGTGAAGACTACGCACCGTGACATGCCGTCCGATGAGATCGCATACATGTTTGTGACCGGAGTGCTGAAATGTGCGGTGTGCGTACGACTGACCACCAAGAGCTAGGAGGGAGCAGAGAGACCCTGATAGCTGGCCTGTCTGCTAGTGGCGGCAGATGAAAAGTTGTTCAGGTGCGTTCTCGTGGAGACTCCGCCAGCAGACGAGCCCGAGACTGTTCGCTGATGATCTCTGCCTTCACGAGATGAGATTGAAGATCGTCGAGATCGAGCACTCAGCTTGTGTTCAATCACCCAGTCTGCGATGGCAAACACTGTCTCCACCAGTTCTTCTACTGACAACTTTGAATCGTTCAGTCTGTCAAAGAGTCCGTCAGGCAGATCCCTGTAGACATGTCTGTTCTAGTCAGCACATCTTCCTGGAGCAAAAGTCCTCGACTTGCGTTTTCTTCTTGATTTCTTGACGCATCCTTTCATGTATCGATGCCGCAGAACCTCCAAATACAGCAATGGGGATGGCAAAGCGAGAAGCTTCCATGGCTTGTGCGTACTCGTTGAAGACGGTATCAGAATTGACCAAGGTACCGTCCTTGCCAATCTTCTCTCCGCTCACAATGACAATGATGTTTGCCTTGCTGATCAATTCTTGCCTGACTGCATAGAAGTATTCACTACGCTCTCTACTCAATCAGCATATCGTGCCATCACCTCCCATTGCCATACGCATGAGTCATGTCGGCGACTGTGCCGTGCTGTTTGAATGGTATGATACTGATATACTGAAAGACTTCGCTTTTCTTGACAGATTGAATGCCGGCGACGAGAGCATTGCCAATAGTAGGGCCGTTTCCAGACACCAGGGAGGCCTCTCTCTCTGCTGCACGCTTGGCAAATAAGGTTGCAAAATCCTCAATCTGGCAAATTAGAATGCTACGACTTTGCCTCGATTTCGCAGCATACTGTCTTCACGTTGGGACCTTTCCTGGGATATGCGCCACTGACCAGTATCGCACCATTATCGAGACATCGCTTAGGCGCAGCCCCAGTTATCCACTCGTAGGCTCCCATGTTATGTGCAAAGACGAAAAGTTCGATAAAATCCTAACACTATAGAGCAGTAGACGGATTGTAGTCCAAATTATCGTCTTAACAGGTCGTGAGGGTGAGTTGCTTCGCAACAAGTTGACAAAATATGTGTGAGTTGGCAGCAGCAGCAGCCAGCCACAAATCGAAAGAATGATGAAATCGCTTCTCCACACAGGAAAAGCCATATTTAATCACGTCGCGAGATTCTGCGCCTCTTATGCTCAACTTTGGAGCTTTTTTTTTGTCTTACACTGGGATATAAGTGGATCGTACACGGTGGTATCCCGCAACTACTTTCGTGGGCTGGACAGCTCGGACCAGTGTTTATGGAGGATGGAATGCTTCTCAATCTCACAAGCGCGCCGGCTGCCGCAACTAAGCGAAAGTTAGCGGGAGGAAGATGGACAGACAGGTTAAAGCACAACAAGAAAGAGACAAGACGAATTCACAAGACTATACCGAGTACTACTCAGATCGAAAAAGCTGTGAATCCTGCAGCACAGCTCCCAGACTCGCAAGACAATTCTGTCTCTGAGAATCAAGTAGTCGCTTCGTCGACCTACAGGCCAGAGCTTAAGCGCAAGAGGGTCAACAACGAAACGACGAACAACGAAAGACAGCAGCGGCCAAAGACCGACACTTCTGAAGAGACGAATACGGCTCAAAAGGAACAAGCTGCTGGTCAGGTTGTCTCTTCGCTATTTGATTTTCATGACCCTCTTCCGGTCATGGCTCCAACAGCCAAAGTGGATGCCGGAAAGACAAGCATTCGTCCATCAAATGTGCCCTTGACAGATTCTTCAACATTCGAGTCTGCTGGAATCATACCAGAGCTAATAGTCACAATGTCGGAAAAATTAAAAGTCACCACTCCGACAATCATCCAAAAACGTGCACTTAATGTCCTCGTAAATTCTTCAAAGGATGTCTTCCTCAAGGCGGAAACCGGATCAGGCAAGACTTTAGCATATCTGCTACCAATACTGAATAGGCTCTGTAAATTACCGGAAGGACTGCAGTCTCGCGACAAGGGCTGCTACGCAATGATTATAGCTCCAACTCGTGAGCTCGCCCAGCAGATCTACACTGTGCTAGGTCAATTGCTGAATTCTAGAAAGGCACGGTGGATAGTGGGAGTCCTACTGATTGGTGGCGAAAAGAAGAAGTCGGAGAAGGCGAGGCTACGTAAGGGCGCCAATATCGTGATTGCCACACCCGGAAGACTCAAGGATCATTTGGAATCTACGAAAGTGTTGGATGTGTCTGCTATTCGCTGGGTCATACTCGATGAAGGTGATCGTTTGATGGATCTGGGATTCGAAAATACAATCATTGAGATACTAGAGACAATCAGGAGCAGAGAAAGTCGACGATTGGTGGCAGAGTCACTCCCGGATCGTCGGGTTACTGTCATTTGTTCGGCTACTGCAAAGGAGAATGTGACGAAACTCGGAGAACAAAGTCTCAAGGATGCAGTCTTCATCGAGGGTCGAGGCACAGACTTGATTGCGGATCGTACTCAGACTGGAACGGTGGCTCCAGCACAGTTGAAGCAAGAGTATCTCATCGTGCCGACAAAGCTGAGATTGGTGACGCTCGTCGCCACGTTGAAGGATGCCTTTAGTGGACCGAGGCCATGCAAGAAGGTTATTGTTTTCTTGTCTTGTGGAGATACAGTGGATTGGCACTTCAGTGCACTGTCTCGACCCATTGAAGAAGCGGAGATCACGACGGGCAAAGAACGATCCAATTCAATCGCCAGTGCACCGTTAATCTCAGCTGGTCTGATGGTACACAAGTTGCACGGGTCACTGCAACAACAAGTACGAACACAGACGCTTCGTTCGTTTGCTACGTGTGAAGAGCCGGCAGTTTTGTTGTGTACAGACGTGGCCTCGAGAGGTCTGGACTTGCAGGTCGATCGAGTGATACAATATGATCCACCGTTCAGTGTCGACGACTACACGCATCGAATCGGTAGAACCGCACGAGCAGGCAGGTCAGGACGTGCGTTGCTCTTCACTCTAAAGTCCGAAGCATCTTACATTGACCTGATACAATCGTCACTCACCTGTACACTGTCGGAAACAAACGTCAAGTTCTTGCTAAAGTCCGGATTCGGAAAGGAATTCGAGGACGCCGCGACAGAATGGCAACTTGAATTCGAAAAATGGACGAACCAAGCACGTAACATTGAGCGCGCCAAAGTCGCCTTTACAAGTCACGTCAGAGCTTACGCTACACACACAAGTACCGAGCGCAAATGTTTTCCGATTCATGGTTTACAACTCGGTCATGTTGCCAAATCGTTTGGGCTTAGAGACGCACCAAGTACCATTGGCAAGAACTTGCCGAAAGTGAAGGCCGTCAAGGATCGCAGACCCGGTGACGAAGAGCGAACGTTGAAGGAGGAGTCTCAGCGACCGACAGACATTCAAATGAGGATGCGTAGGAGTATTGCGGCACAGAGTCAGGCTTCGGAATTCAATCTCATGTAGACCGTGAAACAGGTTGTCAAGTGGTGGTTCGTGTTTATACATTAAAAATAATCTGCATTATTAAGGAATATTTGACATGCATTCGACTGACGCCGCGGCTTGGAATAAAAGAAAAAATCTATTTCATCTGGAGAGAAACTTGTAATCAGTACGTTTCATCGTCGTCGTCTTGTTGTATTCGTCCATTATCTTTGCTTGGGCCAAATTTGGCTGGAGTGACATTGTTGGAGCCAAAGACTTGACTGCACGACACAATATCGTGCCCCTCAGTCTCGCAAAACTCGCAAAAGAGCACACCTTCGCTGGGAAGGTCGGCTGTGATTTGACCACGGTCAGGTCTTGGAGAGCGCAGGTCCAGCCTGCTCTCCACTGGAGAACTCGGTATCGATATCGGTGCTGGCTTGGAAAACGATCGAGAAGGTTTGGTTTGTAATGAATTACGGGGACTTTTACTGTTGATGTGCAAGATTGTCCGTTCCAATGTATCTTCCATCTGACGGTGTTGATTCTCCAACGAGTCGCGAGCTGCTCGTTCGTCTTTCAACTCGGTTCGTAGTTTCCGCACGGTCTTCTGATGATCTTCCGATGCACGGACCGTCTGCTGGAGTTCTGCAATGGTTCGTTTCAGGGCGGCCATCTCGTCTAGCACAGTTTCCGGCACATTGTCATTAGATTGCTGAGAGAGTTTGGAGAGTGCTTCGTCCTTTTCCTGCTGCAACGTGCGGAGTTCGTTTTTCAGAAAGTCGATGGTTTGTTTCTTTTGTGGATGACTATCAGGCAGATCTTCGATCGATGAGCTGTGACGTATGTTTGGCCGTGGTGCTTGTGTCTCGCTGCGCTTATGAGCAAGCGAGAGTTCTTCCAGGAGTCGATTATTTTCAGCCTCCAATTCTTCTATTCTGGAATTGGCAATTTCAATGTCTTGTCTCGCTCTATCTTGTTGTGTGACCAATGCATCGAGTTCGTCACTTAGTTCCAGCAGCTGTCCTTGAAGCACTTCCATCTGGGCAGCGTCCTGTCCCTGCTGATTGAATTGATCTCCCGCTGAGCTTAGCAAGCGCTCCTCTATATCATCATGCTTTTCCTGTAATGCTGTCAATTGTGCCTCGTGCAAGCTCTTCAATTCATCTATAGTTGCTTGCTGATGTTCCGTCACCTGTCGGAATTCCGTTCGACGAACCTCAGCTTCATTGCGTAATTCTTCTATCTTCCGTTCTCTGTCTTCGATGAAAGCTTGCATTTCCATCGATCTGGGAGAGGATTCTGTTTCACGAGAACCGTTCTGCAGAGCTTCAAGCTCTCCGAGAGTAGTCATCAACTCCTCCATTTCCTGCGCCTGTATTGCGTTCGTTCTCTGTAATTGTATAAGTCGGTTCTGACTTTCTTCTAGCTCTTTATTCAGCATCGCGTTTTCATTGAGTAGTTTTTGAAGCGCAGCGGCCTCAGGATCCGGTCTCTCGGGTTTCGGCAGTGTGTCGGAGAGTGGTCTCGGGGATCCAGGCGTTGACATGCCGGAAAAAGATCTGCCCGAGAAGGAGCGCATTCGCGAACCTGGCCTGAGATGTATTTGACGTGATGACGGTCTTGCCTGCTCGACCGGGCGCTCTTTTTGCGCATGTGACTCGATAACACGACATCGACCTTGGGGCACGAAGATACCTGATGATGGTCCTTTGGCGGTGAAGTATTGTGTGCCATTATGAGAACCGTTGTTTCGTCCTTTGTCGCTGTCTTGGACACTAAGATCTACCCCCAAAAAGAGTCCTTCACGTCCTTGTACTGGTCCTACGTACATGACCGTGCCGAGATGGTTGCCAGGCACCTCCACAGTATCTCCAAGAGCTGCCTCGCCATAATTTTCAAAGCTAGCAACACGAGAGGCTGGAGATCGCATCACAGAAGTTTCTCGCCTGGTAGAGCGTCCCAGAAGAGGCGGTGGCGATCGGAAACCGACTTGCTGCCCATAATTCGACATCCTGCTGCCCGGCTTATTTGGAGAGTCCATACCATACACAGAACCTGAAGAATTCGGTGGTGGACTCATGTGCGAGACCGATCTTGAGAATTGATGCGGTGAACGTGTCGACATGAGATTGTGCTTCGTTGTTGCCTTACGACTCCTTACTACGTGCGCGAAGCACTACCATTCAAACAGGAGTCACTCGCACTTGCCGAACCTTGAGGGAGGTGAACGATCGAAAGCGTCAGCGACTATAAGATTTCACTCAAATAGGGCAAGTACAGATGTATCAGCACGTTGACAACAGACTCAGCTTTGAAGTAGCTGTTTCTGCACAGACTACTGTAAAGTTCTTGCATTCGCGAACCATTACCACAGAATATCCGGTAATTGCTGCGTCGCACTTGGTGGAGTGCGTGAAGCGACTTCCCGAGGTATAAGCGGCGCTACTTCTACAGTGTACAGAACAACTACCGCACATAACATATCCAACAGCTCTGTATACGTTGGTAGCGGTCTGAGTTCCCTTAGTACTATCGCAACAAGTCTCTCATCTGCTCGAACATTAGGCACTTGAGCGAGCGAGCGAGTCAATCAGTTCTTCACAAATGAAATATCGATCACAGGACTAACAATAGACTACCATGGCAAAATTGCAACTACAGGAATGTATCAGCATATACTACACCAAACCATGGCGTACGTGTGGAGGGCATTGATCGTTGTTCGGGGAGGCGAATGAGCGAGAGAGTCTTGAATCTGGTCTGGTAGTGCTTGCAGGGGCAAGCATGAAAATAAAGCAGCAGTGGTTCGCTCGTGGTTTTCGAGTTGGTCATCAAAAAGTCTTTGTTGACGTGGACTTTGCCACGAAAACTCTAGAAGGATGGACGGAGATTACTGTGATTCCTTTGAGCGGTGCGATCGACTCCGCAGCCTTCCACTGTTGGCAAAGTGGTAAGTGTAGCTTTGATTTCACGCATGACGTGCACGGCTCTTACGGAAGTAGAAATCACCAACTGCGAAGTTGATGGACATGGTGCCTCATGGCAACATGTTGATGGGCTACAAGACTTACAACTGCGCGAGCACTCCTCTTCGGTTCATCAACACGAGTCGCTCAGAGCCAAATTTGCAACATTAAATAGAACTATAAACAGGTGCGATCTACATATACGATTCCCGCCGGCGGTCAAAGTCACGATTCAGGATCAAGACAATGGTCAGTCGACTCACAACATGCAAGGCAGCGGTGCAAACGAAAACGGGAATGAAGAGGAGATTGAAGTCGCTACACCAGCTGTGCTAGCTGCACCCATGACTCCTTTTGGTCACAGTGCACCAATTGTCGCTGGTCAGGTTCAATACCAGCCCGTCACAGTCAAAATATGGTTTCGATGTGTCGATCCTGTGCTGGGCATGCGCTTCGTCAATTGTGATGAATCCACACGTTTTCCCCATGTATATTCAACGAATTCGCCAATACCATGTAACACCAGCTTATGGTGTCCGTGCCTCGATGGCATCTGGGAACGTTCTACCTGGGAATTTCTCATCTCTGTGCCCAAAACAATTGGTTCGATCAGGCGTAGGGTCAATTATCACTCAGATAGCATGACGAAAGAGGTAAACGGCGTGATCAGACACTCGTCCGTTGACGAAAGCCGGCCAGAGGACATCACAGACACTAGGGATGGTTTGGAGATGCACGTCGTGTGTTCTGCCGATTTCGTCGAGGAAAAGACCGACATGCGAGACACATCCCGCAAAATTCTTAGTTTCGCACAAGGATTGCCTGTAGGCGCAAGTCATATTGCTATCGCCATCGGTCCATTTCAGGAGTTTATTCTGTCTGAGTTCCGAGAGCCAGAGGAAGACGACCTGCTTGGACTTTCTGCTGTCGATGTTCATGCATATTGTCTACCTGGCCAGCTAGCGAATGTCAAAACGACATGTTTTCCGGTATACAAAGCTATGGACTTCTTTGTCAAGGACTTCGGTTCCTTTCCCTTCACAAACTATCAGATTTGTTTCGTCGATGATCTGGAGCTCAATTCTGTTTCTGCTGCTGGTATGAGCATTTCTTCAGAACGACTCCTATACAATGAGAGAATCATAGAAACCATTTATCCCGTCACCAAGGCATTAGTAGTCGATCTTGCGGCTCAGTGGATTGGTGTCAACATCGTACCGAGGTCTTGGAGCGATACGTGGCTCATGCTTGGTATAGCACATTTCATGACAGGCATTTTCTTGAAAAAATTGATGGGCAACAATGACTATAGATTTCGCTTGAAACAAGATATGGTGAAAGTCACAGAGCAAGACAAAGGTAAACCGCCACTATCATCACGGAGTCTAGAAGTTCCGATAGACCCTCGACAAACAGAATTCATTGCATTGAAGGCCTCAGTCGTGCTTCATTTGCTGGAGCAGCGACTCACTAGGGCTGGCAGTACGCTGGGCTTAGGTAGGATTATTCCCCGGATATTCTTGCAAGCGCTGAGTGGCGAACTACCTAATGGTATCCTTTCCACAGAAAAATTCCTGAAGCAGTGTGAAAAACTTGCTCCGGTCAAGCTCGAGGAGTTCGCCAGACAATGGATCTATGGTTATGGATATCCCAAATTCTCCGTCGTACAGAGATTCAACAAGAAAAAGATGGTTATCGAGATGGGTATAAGACAGCAGCAATTTCAGGATTCTAATCGGCCTCCTCTCAAGGAACACACATTTATTGATGAAGCTCATCGAAACATGACACAGCCACCGATCGGTCCCGTAGACGCCGTGTTCACCGGGCCATTGACAATTCGCATACATGAATCAGACGGCACTCCGTACGAGCATATCATCGAGCTGAAGGACCAATTCCATAAGTTTGATATTCCTTATAACAATAAATACCGAAAAAGGTTACGCTCACGAAAATCGAACAAGATGAAAGCAGAGACTGATGTCGACATCGCTGGCACAAACGCTGATGATGCTGAGGACGATAACACCGACGTTGAACAAGTACACTGTCTTGGCAACGTCTTCCAAGCTGAAAATGATCAAGAGACCTGGCGACTAGAAGAATGGTCGAAAGAGGACGAAGACAAGATGTCTGGAGAATCCTTCGAATGGTTAAGGGTGGATTCTGGTTTCGAGTGGATTTGTGATATGCAGGTTGGCCAACCTGATTATATGTACCATTCACAACTCCAGCAAGACCGAGATGTCGTGGCGCAGTTCGAAGCAGTCCAGTATTTCTCAAGTGTCAAACCATCCGCAATTATAGCGACAATACTTTTCAGAACTGTCATGGATGAGCGCTACTATTATGGAATCAGACAAATGGCTGCGAAAGCTTTGGCCCGATGTGCTACTGCGGAGTTGAATTTTGTGGGTGAGTTTCACTTGATGAGTGGTTTCCGACATCTCTATTGCTTTCCCGACGACCACAGAATCGTCCCATATGCCAATGATTTTGCCGATATAGCCAATTATTTCGTGCGTATAGCGTTTCTCGAGGCTATGCTCTCTATACGACCAAAGGGCTATACATCAGATAAAGCACGAACATTGTTTATCGAACAGCTGAAACACAACGACAACTCGGAGAATGCGTATGACGATAGCCACTATATTGCACACCTGCTAGATTGTCTTGTGGAGTCATTCGTGCATCTAGACAGTCAGCATATGCCTAATCTCAATCGTGACAGAGAACTGAAGAGCGCCTTGGCTCGAGCACTTTCCGAAATAGAGAGATGTCAGCGTATGGATCGATGGCTACCGTCATATCAAAACTTGGTCACGCGTACGGCAATCAGTGGCAAAGAACGTCTGATGCAAGCTGGTATGCTGCCCACTACATACAAAGAGTTTATGGACTATACACGAGAAGATCATTTCACTCTGGTGAGGATGCAAGGCTTCGTTTCCTTGTTGAATCTCGGCGCCTTGCGGTACCCTGCACTCGCGGAATATATCCTGTTTACCCTCAATCAGGATCCTTCCTACTACGTGAAACATCAGTTGAGTATTTCTCTAGAGCATGGAATCGGTGCGATGGCGTTGAGAGGTAGACGATCGCGATATGGCACGCATACGGATGCAGATGCCATGATCATTGAAGAAGATACTTCTGCCGCCGTAGAGTTGAGGAAAGATCGAGAGTCGCGGTCAACTATAGAGGGTGCCGTAGTCGTTCTCAGATCTGAATTCAGAGAAGAGGAGGTCGTCAAGGATTACATGTGGCGCGCTACTAATGACTGGCGTGCTGGACTATTGGTACGCCGCAACCTCTTGGATATGTGTAAAGTCATGTTTGAGATCAGGGAGTCTCGGGTATTGAAGTTCAAGTTGCCTAAATACAGGGCTCGGCTCATGTGTTTCACGAAAGGGGCAGGGAAATTGGTCATCAAGCGAGGTCGACCTTTAGAGAAATATCAAAAGAAGGCTCCCGTCAAACCCATGAAGATCAAGTTGAAGTTATACAATAGTTCGGCCGTCAAAAGCCAGTATGGTCCTTAGTAGACGTCTCTTGTATAAATGTACATTACAAAATGCAAAATGACATGTGCCATTTCGACGTGTTGACATCTATGAATTTCCGCGTCGTTTGCCACGGCTAGCTCAGCCTCGTGTCTACCCTCGATTTGATGAAGCTTGACAAGCAATTGAAGAGTAGATTCGTGATCGACTGTTTCAGAGAGAACGAGCTGCGCCAAATTGACAAGAAGCTTGATTACAGCATTACTTCGGGCAATTTAAAGTATGCTGAAACACAGCCTCAGTAAGCCCGAAGTGGACAATCTAGTCATGCATCTGACGACCATGCATCGGCGTATCTTGTTGAACGAATCACCACGCTACATGTTGACTTTGTCAACAGTGCATCAATCGGACGAAAAGGGGCAAAGTGATCGAGTGCTGGCTGATAAAAGGACGCAATCCTGCCACTTGCATTCCTCTTTCCCTCTCCTCAATCCAAAATAATCACACTCGTTTTTCAACATCGTCTGAAGTATTTCAATCATGATGTTCCTCCAATCCGTTGTTGTAGCCCTCGTTGGAGTGGCGAGCGTAGTCTCTGCAAGCAACAGTCTTCCTCACAACGTAAGGCACAATTTCCAGTTTTTTGGGCAGCGAATTGTGTACTGACTTGCGGCATAGATTCCAACATGTATGAAGTCCTGCATGGCTGAGGCTAACAGAGGAACTGCTTGCTCACCAACGGACGTCTTGTGCCTATGCACTGAGAAGACCTCCTTGATCCAAAATCTCGGAGGATGTGCTGCTTCCGCTTGCGCAGATGACAAGGAGCTCGGAGCCGGTCTGCGAATGGTCTTCAGCACCTGTGCTTCTGCTCAAGCTCACAGGGAAGTACTCAAAAGAACTTCACCGGCCCTCTTCCGACGAGAGATTGACTATACTTCTTGCCAAAAGTGCGAGGACTCGAAGCATCAACCACCAGTCGTTTTGACATCAGTCCCAACTCCTTACCCACAAAACTTAAGTAAGTCGAACTCGGACATTGTGAAGGCCGAATTTGACTGATCTGTATAGCTTACACAAACACTACCCGACCCATTCAGCCGACTGTACCAAAGCTCTTGCCAAAGTCACCAACTGGAGCAGCCAGCACTGTCGCGGCATCCACTGTTTCGATCCTGGGAGCTATTGCCATGCTCGCAGTCTTCGCCTAAGCACAAGATCGCAGAATTCTGTGCAGCAATAGTCCGAACATGGTCTGACGTCGTAGAAGTAGTAGTAGTAGTGCAGCGTCATGTTACAAGAGTAGGAGTCTGAGGTTTCAGCAATGGATTTCTTCATCTAATACTTCGTCCGAATCCGGCCTTCTCACTTCATCATCTGGTGAGCCATTGACTAAGTTGTCCAGTGTTTGTAGCATCTCATCATAGTACTCTTCCAGCGCATGACCTATTGGCCACGATCGACGTTCCTCAATCAGAGGGCGAACTTTGAGTAGCAGATCCTGAACAATGCTCATGCATCTTGGGATGAGGTCATGCCGTAGTGAGGACAGAGCCATCAATTGCTCGCTACTAAAGAGATATAATGAAGCTAATTCTTCGATTGGTGACACGCCCAATTGCGACAACCACTCTTCCACGAGTTGTGGAATAGTTTCGTATGACTTCAAGACAGTTTCGAGCTGTGGAGTATTTGGCGTACAAGACACGTCAATAGCTTTAGAGCATCCATCCATAAATAATAGTGCCGCTGATGCTGTCAATGTATGACGCCAGCCAAAGGTACTCGTGGCTTGAAAGTAAAGATCCTGTGCAAGAATAAGAGCTGTTGCTGCATCCGACGTTTCGGTTGGAGCTTCGATCAGACTTTTGCGAAAGTCAGATTCACTACCGATTGTAACTGAAAGCCTTTGGGAGATCTCAGATTGAGTCTCTTCTGTCTTGCAATTGCTACATTTCCACGATTTTGTGCCGTCAGACGATGGAATAAGATACATAGTGGATAACGGAACAGGTAATTCAGCCGTGCCTGCCACCACTTCAGCAGCACATTCAAGACACTTGATTCCCCTGGTTTTGTCTGGTGCGATGCAGAATCTGCACCGACATTTGAACATCTTGTGGTTGCTTAGATAGTGCCTACGCTCATTCGCAAATTGTGTCACCAACTTAGCATAAGTTCCAAACAGAATTTCTCCTTTCCTTATGTCAACCAGTGCTATATGTTTCATGGTGTCGGAGATAGAGTCCATGCTCATCTGCTCAGTATCACTAATCGAGGCTCGACTCGATCGACTCGAGACCGCCACATTAGGTGCGAGGCATGAGTGAGTGACCTTACAACCGACTTCTAGTAATGCGATCGAGAGATCGTCCAGGGCATGCGCATTGGCTGATGCTAGCATGGAATATGCCACAAGCTGTTCATCCTGAAAAGGTTCTATTTCCGGAAAGAGCTGTACTCGCGCCCGAAGTTCTCTTACTCCTCTAAGAGCAGCGTTGTAAGCAAGACTTTTCCTGACTGTACTAGACTTGGGCTTAGGGATGTGGAATGTTTTCATGAGAGCCCTAGTGGTCTCTGATTCCTGTGCCATGTGGAGTGAGACCTTGGCGGTGTGTGACAACGTCATGAAAGCTCTCTTGCGTTTATAGACCAAGTCTTTCGGAACAGTATCGGCCAATAGATCTATCCGGTAGTCAATCACCATCGCAGGCGTTTCTTCTATCACAATCTCTCCTGCCTTTACATCTCTGGCTGCTACTGCACATTCTCCGTATTCATGATGCTCGAGCAGCTCGATTGCCGAACTGACGATCATGCACAAGAATCGCACGAGTCGGTCAGAATATTTCTTTAGCTCGACCTGTACGATCTGAAGCCCGAGCACGAGTTCAACACCGAGACTCTGCAGTCTATAACAGCTCCAGCATGAGCTCAATCGTTCCCGAGACGAGGTATCAGCTCTTCAGCTGGTTGTGTAATTGATCATCATGTCGAATCTGATCAGGATCCTGCTTCTCACGGCCCACTGCAATCGAAAGGGAGCGGGGAGGATGCCCAAGAGTGGAAGAGTGGAGCCTGTTCACACAAACGCCACCAGCATTGAAAATCGCTTTCGATGAGTGCTGGAGAGGAGCCCCAACAAAAGGGCTCTTTGCTTGACATACCGGGCTGTCAACCTGGGGCACATCGAAGACTTCGTCACTTGTATTAGTTGCTCCAGAGATAGACAACTGAACTTGTATACAAGAGATCGCAGTGAGGTCAGGGATTCTTGCTTGGTCGCGATGGACCAGCAGAATCGGCAGCAGTTTTCACTGCCACCGCCTACTTCGTCCATACCCACACAAGGTCATCAACCAGGTGCGAATTTCGACAATTCAGTACCTCACAGTCATCAGCCTCAGCAACAAGCGTCTGAGCATGGCTCTATGAATTCGCAAGTGGATCGCCACGAAGATTCACGTCCGGTCCTGGCCGACAACTCGAAGCCTTCACATAATCCATCCTATTACCAAAACAATCTCCCGTCCCTAGCCTCTTTCGCACAGCAGCCAAGCCCGACGTCGGGTGGTCCGGGCCATATACAGCAGCAGCAGCAACAACAACAGCAGTCGCAGCAGGCTTCTAATGTCTTTCAACAAGGACATGGAGGACTGCCATCACTTGCTCACGCAGTGCAGAGGAGAGATATTGAACCTCTAGGGTCTAGACGCGAAACATCAAGCGGACCTAGTGGATATCAGCACAATTCGCATCGACAAGATCATCTGTCTGCACAAGAAGCTAGTCAACAGGATCAGGCTGCAAAAAGTGAAGTCGTACAAGCAGCACAACGGGCTGCAGAAGCTGGCTACAGACCACTCAACGTAAAAGATGCCCTGTCGTACTTAGATCAGGTCAAAATTCAGTTCTACGATCAGCCGGATGTATACAACAAATTTTTAGATATCATGAAGGACTTCAAATCTCAGAGGTAAGAGATCTTCTGCATCTAATGCTCTAATTTGCTTCAACGCATGCTCATCAGTATAGTATTGATACGCCAGGCGTCATCGAACGCGTTAGCACTTTATTCCGTGGTCACCCATCCTTGGTTCAGGGCTTCAACACCTTTCTGCCGCCCGGATACCGAATTGAATGTTCACTAGACCCAAGTGATCCGAATCCGATCAGAGTCACAACTCCACAAGGCACCGTCAACCAGGTCAATGGTCGTAGTGGTGGTCCTACACAATTCTCTGCCCCTGTCCCACACCCGCAATCGACTTGGCGTGCAGATAACGATTTCGAGCGCAACGCGGCATTCGGTATGACTATGGTCAGTCAGGCTGCAAGTCAACAACAATCAAATGGAGCTGGCGGTGAGAAGAAGCCTGTGGAGTTCAATCATGCCATCAATTATGTGAACAAAATTAAAACACGCTTCTCAAATGAGCCCGATACGTATAAACACTTCTTAGAAATCCTGCAGACTTACCAAAAGGATGCGAAACCTATACAAGAGGTATATAGTCAAGTTACGGAATTATTCAAGGGAGCACAAGATCTCTTACAGGACTTCAAACAATTTCTGCCCGAGAACAATGCCAGCACAAGCGCAGCAGCACGCTTGCCCACCGTAGGCACATTTGCTCCGCCCGCCCAAAGTGCGCCGAGCAACAATAGCCGTGACAGGAAAAGAAGACCTGCAGAATCCGCCAGACCAATCGTCACCAAAAAAGTCAAGTCGTCTCACCGTGCAAGCGCAGACGTCGGTCCTGTCTCTCCTAATCTTCTACCTGCAGCACCAGAACCGTTGACCCCACTTGCCTCTAGGTCATCAGCGAATGCTGAAGAATTGGCATTTTTTGATCGAGCAAAGAAGCATATCGGTAACAAGACAGCGACGATTGAATTCTTCAAGGTCCTCAATCTATTCACACAAGAGATCATCGATAAGAACACCTTGGTAGAAAAAGTCGATGCCTTTTTGGGCGGTAATCGGGATCTCATGGATCATTTCAAGAAGTTTGTGCATTACACTGGTATGGACGAAAGCTTCGAGAACTTACCTGCAACCACCCGACCTAAGATTGATCTATCATTGTGTAAAGCATTTGGCCCCTCGTATCGTCAGCTTCCAAAGAGCGAAACCTTATTGCCCTGCTCCGGTCGTGACGACATGTGTTGGGAGGTACTAAACGATGTATATGTGTCACATCCGACATGGGCATCCGAGGATGCGGGTTTCGTCACGCACAAGAAGAATCAGTACGAGGAGGCCTTACATAAGATCGAGGAAGAGCGTTATGAGTATGACTTGAATATTGAAGCAAATATTCGGACTATACAATTGCTAGAGCCTATCGCTCAGCGTATCTCTAGTATGGTTGAGGAGGAGAAGCGACATTTTAAGTTGCCTCCCGGACTAGGGGGCCAGAGCATTGCTATCTATCAGAAAGTGATCAAGAAGATTTATGACAAGGCTCGAGGTCAAGAAGTGATAGATCAACTACACGAAAATCCTGTGGTCGCTGTTCCTGTCGTCCTCAAGCGCCTGAAGCAGAAGGACGAGGAATGGAAGCGAGCCCAACGAGAATGGAATAAGGTTTGGCGTGAGACAGAGGTCAAGAACTACTACAAGTCCTTGGACCACCAAGGCACTTTCTTCAAGGCTGCGGATAAGAAAGCAATGACAGCACGAAATATGATAACGGAAATTGAGAGCTTGCGAAGGATACAAGACGAGCGGCGAATCAATCCTCGTACACCAAAACCGAATTATCAATACGAATTCTCATTCGATCGCCATGATATCTGCCTGGACATTCAGCGTCTAGTTGATGCACAAATTAGCAAATTTGGTGTGTCATCCACGGAGAAGGAAAGAATGACCCAATTCAATCACAACTTTATTCCAATATTTTTCGGCATAACACGTGAGTCTCTCGTTAGTAGTGCCGGAGGCGATGCAGAAGATCTTGCTGCTCTCAAAGCTTTTACTTCCGGTGTCAGTACCAGGCGCAAGAAAGCTGGAGAAGAGATCGACCTGTTAAAGTCCATCATGAAACGCACGAGAGAGTCCGCTCATAGTAAGAAGAAGACCAAGCATGGCTCGACTGACGTTGATGACCTCGAATCTGCGCCACCGTCTCGTGCATCAACCCCTGCCCTGGATGACAGAAATAGCGATGCTGAGTCCGCCGTCATTGACACGGAAGAGGAGCTTCTTGCAGAGGATGAGCCGAAGACCGTGGAGGACAACGAGACCGATATCTGGACTGATGTAAATCAAGATCCCATGGCTAAAGTCGCAGGCAATATCTCACAGCCCGACCCTTTGCCAGTCGTCGAGCAAAGGAACATCTACAATCTGTTCTCGAATTCGTCTTTCTATTGCTTCTTGAGATGGTTCCAAATGTTGTTTGATCGCCTGCACACTTTAAAACTGGCAGAAAATGAGGTCACCGCCGAGATCAAGTCACGAAAGCCAAATCAGACTGCTGTACAGCTTGGTCTTGTTGCTTCAAGATTGTCATCGATGGCCATAGAAACCTCTGATGACACGGATCATTACGAGCAATTGCTCATACTTTGTGAGAATCTGATACAACAAAGCCTTGATTCCAGTGGTTTCGAGGACATGTTACGTCACATCTATGGGACTCGGGCATTCCGAATATATACTGTCGACAAGATTACTTTACTGATGGCCAAACAAATACATTCTTTGGTGAGTGATGAGAAGAACATTAGTCAGTCGCAAAGCTTCTATAAGGACAGAAGTAAACCTACAACTACTCCGCGTGAACAGATCATTTACCGCATACAGACAGAAACGACAATTGGCACCTCGGAGCAGGTCTACAGATCTGAATGGAACAACGAGCGTCGCGTGCTCCGCATACAACTCATCAGTAAGGACGACGCTGCTCAAGCTGTAGCTGCAAACAAGGAAGAGGCCTGGAGAAATTACCTGGATTCCTGGACGATAGCGAGGCCAACATTCGATGTACCACAAGAAAAGTGCAAGCCGTGCTTGCTACGAAATCTTCCAAAGGATGGCGAAGACCCCATAGCTGCGCAGTCTGCACGCTACATCAAAAGTAGGCTAGAACTAAAGGTCTGCATGAACACTTATAAGCTATTCTATGTCAAGGGCACAGAGGATGTGCTCGTTTTAAAGGAGCCAGTGACGTGGGAGTCAAGCTCACAAAGAAGTCCTAAATTTCAAGTATGGCTGGACGAGAACGTTGATGTAGAGAACGAGGAGATCTTTGTGTCATCTGGGGCAGATGTAGAAATGGCCGAGGCCTAGATCACAAACTCTACGAAGGTCGTTGAGGTTGTTGTAGATACTTTTACAATGTATTGTGAGATTCTCTTTTCTATATATCAATTTACATATATGCTATACATATACTGTTTGTTGTTGCGGTATAACAACATCACTACCTATGGCTGAAGTCACATGAAGTATCTTGAAAGTTCGTGTGGTGACAGTGACAAGTCATTGGAGCAACTGTCCGTACAGGAGTGTAGAAAGAGAGTATCAACCGGGAGTTACGCGCATTAGAGTTTAGCTGCTCACCTCTGCGCTTAGTAACCTCCGATTTAGAATGGGCTCCACTTGCCGGCAACCAGTTGCCGGACGCAACTATAATTCGACCCTTGTGTCCTTGAGATGCCATCACAAAAAGCATCTTAAGCACACACCAGCTTTCGTCTCAATTGGCATCTGAAGATCAAGTAAACCGCAAACGTACTCAACATGTCGAGCAAGCCAGTAGCTATCATCATCTACTCCATGTATGGACACATCGCGGTATGTGACTGAAAGAGTTCTGGTAGCACAAGAGAGCACTAACGTGTGCGACAGACTATGGCCGAGGCGATCAAGAAGGGAGTCGAATCGACAGGCAAGACTGCTGTCATTTATCAGGTAGCAGAGACTCTCCCACAGGAAGTACTCACCAAGATGCATGCCCCACCGAAGAGAGACTACGCAATTGCGGACAACAGCACACTTAAAGACCATGACGCTTTCCTGTTTGGTATTCCGACCAGATACGGGAATATGCCAGCACAATTCAAGGTTTGTCCAAAAGAGGGAATTTCATGTGCACTACTAACACCGAAATAGACCTTCTGGGATGCTACTGGTCAATTGTGGGCGGCCGGGGCACTTGATGGTAAAGTTGCAGGCATCTTTCAGTCGACCGCTGGACTCGGTGGTGGACAGGAGACTACAGCACTGAACTCTATATCGACTCTTGCTCATCACGGTATTATATTCATCCCGCTTGGTTACAAGGACGTGTCACCTCAACTTTCGAGTCTGGACGAAGTACATGGAGGTTCTGCCTGGGGTGCTGGTACCCTCACTGCCGGGTAAGATTGACACAACAAGGATTAAAATCTTATGCTAACGAGGAGTAGTGATGGTAGCCGAATGCCTTCCGCCCTTGAACTCGAAGTTGCCGAGATTCAAGGAAAAGTGTTTGCTCAGAAAGCAGCGAAGTTCTTGTAAAGTCAAAGGCTGGAAGAATGATGTGAGGCATAGGGCATGTATGGTACCGTAGTCCTTAGTTTTCAATGTATGGTAAAGAGGATGAATTTATGCTCGAGGCTCGCGGCCACCACAATCAAGCTGTCGGTTGGCTGCTTTTTCCTTTAAACTCGCTGGCGGCCGATCCTTACCCGGTAATCACGAGCGAATTGCCAGTTCAATCAGCCAGAACCCACTTCAAGACAACTCTGCCATTGCTATCAGCATTCCTCATCCGTCCTGAGACTCGAGTATCGTGACCCGTGAGAGAGTTTTTTCGCTGCAGGCTATCATCGTCGAAGGTCGCCTCAGTCGACGTTGCTTAGACACATCTCGAACTGGTGTTAATCGCGCCGTTTGCGATCTGAGTCTGAAAAGACGATCAAGCACACAACGGCCTCGTCCAAGCAGGTCCGATGACCACGTCGATAGCTAGATCTTATGCAAATGCGAATGCTCTTGCTCATCGCTCCTATTGGGACTACGAGAATCTTCAGGTTGCATGGGGCACTCAAGACAACTACGAAATAGTACGAAAAATCGGGCGTGGTAAATATTCAGAAGTCTTCGAAGGTGTCAATATACTCAATGACGAAGAGTGCGTCATCAAAGTCCTGAAACCGGTAAAGAAGAAGAAAATCAAACGAGAAATCAAAATTCTACAAAACCTTGCGGGAGGTCCGAATGTAATTGCCCTACTCGATGTTGTCAGGGATCCGCTCAGTAAGACGCCGTCTCTGGTGTTTGAGCATGTCAACAACACTGATTTCCGTCAACTCTATCCCACATTCTCCGACCTGGATATACGCTATTACATCCGTGAGTTGTTGAAAGCACTGGACTTTTGTCATTCACGCGGCATCATGCATCGAGATGTGAAACCCCATAACGTCATGATAGATCACCAGCGGAAAAAGTTGCGCCTAATCGATTGGGGTCTTGCTGAGTTTTATCATCCGGGCACAAAATACAATGTTCGTGTGGCTTCGCGGTACTTTAAAGGTCCGGAATTGCTGGTAGATTACCAGGACTACGACTATTCCTTGGATATGTGGTCGCTCGGAGCTATGTTTGCAAGCATGATCTTCAAGAAAGAACCATTCTTCCATGGACACGACAATTATGATCAATTGGTGAAGATTGCAACGGTTCTCGGAACTGATGAACTATACGTATACCTCGACAAGTACGGAATAGAGCTCGATCCGCATTACGATGAGATTCTACAAAAGTACGATGCGAGGCCGTGGACCAAATTCATCACGTCTGAAAATCAAAAATGGGTTTCGAGGGAAGCTTTGGATTTCCTTGATAGACTTTTGAGATATGACCACCAAGTAAGTGCTAAAAAGATTCGTCTTGTCAAACATTGACTAATCGAACCAGGAACGGCTGACGCCCTTTGAAGCAATGTCCCATGCTTACTTTGATCCTCTACCGCCCATCAATATGAATCGATATCATAGGGACTCACAGTAGTCTCAAGCACAACTGCATATTTGCTAGCGGCACCACAAAGTTCACTTTTCATGTACGATTATCCCTCTTTTTCATCGCTACACTATACAACTTTGAAATATCCCTTTTCTGTATTATCATCAAAGTAGTGTGTTGTATGTGTTGTTGATTTTGGTTGATGTACTCTTGTAGAATTAATAGACTTTTGAGCATAAAAGTCGGGATGGTGCTTCGGGACCTCCGCAACAATTGTGGTTTTGAACACATCACGAATCATTTCACATATCCAATACTTGATGTCTAGGCATTTTAATCTGATATCGAGATCGTGAGGAGGGACATGGCGACGAAAGAACCGAATTACAAGGCCGCAGTGGAGTACTGGTCGTCGCAGCCTACGACGGTAGATGGCATGTTGGGGGGATACGGAACGGGGCGGGTTCCTCGCTTAGATGTGCAGCATTCGAGTCTCTTTCTTCGACAGTTGCAGAGTTCGGGATCGTTGGAGACTCATGACATGAACCCGTCGAAACGTCGAAAGATATCGCTGGAGGATGATGCCGAACCGGGTGATGGAGAAGAAGGCGTGATTAGGGCGGTAGATTGTGGTGCGGGAATAGGACGGGTGACGGCGACCTTGTTGGTCCAGTTTAGTGATATCGTGGACCTCGTCGAACCATGCAAACCATTCACCGATGAAATACGAAATGGACAAGGCCTTGAGGAAGCGAGGAGGGACGGAAGGGTAGGTGATGTCTACACGATTGGATTACAAGATTTTCATCCACCGGAGAAAAAGTACAATCTCATTTGGAATCAATGGTGTCTTGGACAATTATCCGATCGAGATTTAGTCGCGTACTTGGGACGGTGTCGACTCGCTCTAAAGAATGACAAGAGTATTATTTTCGTCAAGGAAAACGTCGCCCAAGGCCAAGACGTCTTTGACGACCAAGATAGTTCCTGGACCAGGAGTGAGGCCAGTTTCTTAAAGATCTTTAAAGACGCGGGATTAAAGTGCGTCAAGAGTAGTCTCCAACACGGATTTCCCAAGGAACTCTATCCAGTCAAGTTGTGGGCATTAAAGTAGTACTCTGTGCTCGAAGAACGCATGGGCACCAGCATTTCTTATGTATGTAAAAGCAGAAATTCATCGTCATTACTATGTACAAATTTTGAGTAAATAGAAGCAGTTGGCCAGAGATTGTGCTATTGCTAAATATAGAATCGTGATTTACTGGAACAAACAGTCTTGGTTTCGTCATCGTCTATGAGCCGACTCGGGAATGGTGTAGTGATATTCCGCATCGTTGCGAGCGAAGGAGCTGCTGCTAGGCTCATGATTGGGGACGGCAGGTACTTCATGTGACCCATACGATGACTCCCCTTTCGCAGGCTGATATGCTGGCAAATTCGTCGCATATGGATCGTAACTGGGTGGAGGTGCCGCAACAGAAACTTCAGGGTGATTGCCCATCCTCGCTTGCCCATGATGATAGGGTGCTAGCTGGACATTTGTGTCGTATGGAGGTCCATTGCGGAATGATTTTGGGAATAGAAATTTGTGGTACCAGAGTAATGGTTGATTGTTCAGGATGCGACGCCGTCCGGTCGCCCTCAAGAGACACACGAGTGCAAAGAGAGAGAGAACCACGGCCGCCAAGACTGCCCATTCCTTGTAGTAGAAGCCAGTATTTGGTACATTGTAACTATCGCCGGGGTACACTCCTTGTCTTTTGTTGAGAAACATTTTGTGCTCGGCGCGACGATTTAATGGTGTGGTCAAGTCAAGCTGAAAAGAGGAGCGCGAGTGGCACTGCACTTGCTAGTTGTGAATATCTGGTTCGTCTTGAGTCAAAGAGAATAGTCGAGAGATATAGTGTGTCCTGAGATGTATGGTACGCATGCTACCATACGGTACGAGTACGAATCGAGCCAGAAGTGAAAGACGGGAAACGCACGCATGAATCAACTGCGCCACACTCTCCAGCCTGTCTGCTGCTGCCCAACAAGGAGCTCCCTCTGCTTTCCCATTTTCAACCACAGATCAGTAACAGCAGTTCCTCTGCAATATAACCAATTAATATATTGATACCTACTAGATAGTGTTTATGCATAGTATACATGCTGTCGTGAATATCTACAAGATGACTCGCAAGATTCATGCTACAACTTCTTCAATGTGAGAATACCGCCTGCCAGGGCAAATGTACCTCCAATCGCAAGTACGACCCCGATCGCATTGATTCCTTCCTGTGAGGCAATTTCGTCCCCTACTCTACCTACAGGCTCCAAGATCCTAAACACGATGCTGGAGATGAAGCTGATTACAAACTGTGGCACACAGATGGCGATGTTGTGTATACCAAGGATCGATCCAGCATCATCATTAGATGCAGGTAGAGAGCGCTGTAATGCAGTGTAGTTATTCTCGTTCAAGCCCTCAACTTCCAATTCGTCGTCATAGTAGTCTGGAGCAGTGAGGAGCACTTGACTCGCACCTGTCCTCACAACAATATTGGAGTCCCTTCGAGACTTGGTTGCAGCCTTGGAAATCTCTTCTCCGATCAGGGTGAAAGGAACCCAGCTCATTACCGCCCACGAGAAACCGCAGATAGCAATTGCCATGATTGATAACACCGGACTAGTGATGAACGCCGTGGAAATCATCGTGAAACCAAAGAGAAAGTGCGATAACGCCCATATGTGTGGAAGGGATAGTCTGAACCCTGATTCATCACCTTTTTTGGCGTCCTTGGCCAAGTACTTTGGCACCAGAAGCGTGCATGTTAATGTTACACACGAGAATATCGTCATGGCCAACGCACCTTGCCGCGACCTTGAATCTGCATCTACTGGTGCTCCGGAATGCTGGCGAGCATAGACTTCTCCAATCCATGTAGATGAATAGAAAAGGAAAGGGAACCATCCATGCCAAACTAGTACTTGCACATAACAAATGTGTCGGATCCTCTTTGGTAGGGTCTTGAATGTACTCCATATCGACTTTAGTATTGAGCGCAGCGACTGATCTTTCTCAGTACCGCGGTCGATCAGAATCCTTTCCTCGACGCTTCGGCATGTGACTAAAACGCTGACCAGAAGAGCTATGTTGGACAAAACTATGACAATCTTGAATTGCGTATCTCCAAGGAAGCCTAGGGGTCCACGAAGATCCAGGAAACCCATGAAGTACGCCATCAGATGCCCAATGGCAACAAGTCTGGACGCCCAAGCATTTCCTAGCTCCTGTTGATCTTGTGGAAGGCTATCGACGGTTATTGCACGACCCACGGCTTGTACTGTGTTGACAGCAAAATCGAGCAGAAAGACCGAGACTACCACTGCCGAGATTGTCATAACTTGTGCAAAGGCAGACGGTAGCAGCGCGTGAGTGACATCGTGCGCCCAGCCAACTGTGAAGAGACAGATGACAGTCAGTGCACAACCAACGACTAGAAATGGTCGCCGCCTGCCATACGTAGATTTGCAGGAATCTGAGTATGCACCAACGACTGGCTGGACTATAAGACCACTCAAAGGTCCAGCCAGCCAGATGAGCGAGATCCAGGTCTTCGACAAACCGATTGAGACCATGTAATTCATAAAGTATACCTGTTCGGTACCCCAGACAAACTGCAGACCAAAGAGACTCGTTGTGAGGAGGACCATCTTCGTGATTTTTTGTTGACCATATATGTGAGATTTCCCTGCATAAGTTCGATCATTACTCATGTTATGTTGTTCTGATTCTCAAGGTCAGGTCACCCTCTGCTGGTTGTTGTGCCCACAGTGTCCTCAGTGTCTGACTCTAGCTGGAGATATGTGGATCGCTCAGCGACCCTGGTTATTCGAAAGGATTGAGGCAGTAGATTGCGAGTACAATTGATGCTCGTGCCTTGCGAAGGCGACACTTTGTTATGGATGTTATGGAAGTGATGGAAGAGTGTTGCGATGGTGGAGAAGAGGTCATTCATCCAATCATCCCTTGCGGCTGGTGCTTTAACCGTCATTCAGCCAATTGCAAATATCACTCGCAGGCTACGAATAAATCCCACCACATTAATTGTCTTTTCACACGATCGACGTTCATCAAGGTCGACCTATCACTAGCAGGAATTACAGAAATCCTTCACATGTTGACAACCAATTAGCAACAGCCAGCGAGGGTATCTCATCATAACTTCACTGAGGCAAGTCGGTCGTTTCCTGTCGTCACGCATGATCTCGTACGACAACTGTGTGGTCCTGGCGCCTATGGTCCGCATCAGTGAGCTGCCCACAAGGCTACTGGCGCTCAAGTATGGCGCAGATCTCGTCTGGGGTCCGGAGATTGTCGATCATGCGCTTGTGTCTGGCACACCGGCGAAAAGGATAATCAACGAGAAGCTCGACTGCATAGACTTTGTCAAGATGCCGAAGAATCAGGTCATTTTTCGCACTTTTCCGACAGAGAAGAAGAGGCTGGTCTTTCAGTTGGGTACTGGATCCCCAGATACGGCAGTGCAAGCTGCAAAATTGGTTGCAGGCGATGTAGCTGCGATTGATCTGAATTGTGGTTGTCCAAAGCCATTCTCGACCAAAGGTGGAATGGGCTCGGAGCTACTAAAGGATGTTGACAGGCTCTGTGCGATACTCACCGCACTCGTCGAGGAAGTAGGCAAACCATACAACATTGGCATCAGTGCCAAGATCAGAGTAATGCCCGATGAAGAAGAGACAGAAAGAATAATTCGGCGAATTTGCAAGACAGGTATCATGGGACTCACAGTGCATTTGAGAACAATTCCGATGCGGCCAAGAGAACCAGCCTTGCGCGAAAGACTTGCGGGTATTGTCATGATATGTAAGGAAGAAGGTGTTGTCTTATTGGCCAATGGCGATGTAAAGAATCGGAACGAGGCAGAAGAGCTCATGGAGAATACTGGAGTCAACGGAGTCATGATTGCACGAGGCGCAGAAGCCAACCCCTCTTGCTTCACATCTGCGTCCAAGGGAGGCCCTCGCGATAGCCTCGTAATTGCTCGAGAATTGGTGTCCACGGCATTTGAGTATGACAACAATATACAAAACACGAAATACATTGTACTTCGAATCTTAGTGGACAAGACTCGAGCACCGGAATACAAATTGTGCCAGCAGGCGAAGAGCTACGATGATTTGTTCAAGGCACTCAAGGTAGAGTCTATCGAGACTGATAAGCGAGAGCCATACACGAATGCACTGAGCACAAGAAAACACTCTCTTGCCAAGGTTTTGAATAAATCAGCGCAAGCTGCTTAGTGCTGCTAATATATTGAGAAGTTCAATCTGCGGCGTCATTCGTTCGGTGTAATTATCTATTAGCATATTTTAATCAGGCATTGCAGCGAGTTTTACCAGCTCTAGGCGTCATTCTAGCGACTTTAATCATGGCATCAATTGCAAAGTGACCTTTTTTGTTGGATCTTTGCCTACGTTTTTGTGACAATCGTCCGACTGGATAACTAGCACGCATACGTGTACTATTGCCAGCATTGAATGAAAGTTGTGTGCTTAAATTGCGGCTCCAGCTTTTCCGTGCGTTGAAATTTCCCGATGTTAGTGCGGCTCCAACCACCAAGTGCACAGACAAAGGCATACGCCTCATTACAAACTACGCGCTACCACAACGTCCTTCGCACTGCTTGATCATCTTCTTAATAGTTGGCTGCGTAGTAGGCGATCAAGACACATCACAACAATCCTAAAAGTCCGTTCTTCTCGTCATGTCGAACAAAACGAGACCACAAAATAGTGCTACGAAACGAATCACCAAGGAATTGAGAGATATTCGCAATGATCCTCCCCACAACTGCTCAGCTGGACCTAAGAGCGAAGACAACTTATACTTATGGACAGCGTCGATAACGGGACCTGGTACGTCTTTTCTCAGGGACACGAAATTATCTCAGACTGATTTTGGTGTAGAAGGGAGTCCCTATGCTGGCGGCATCTTCTTTCTAGATATTGAATTCGGAGCAGTAAGAGCTAAAGGGGCGTCACGAATCTTATCTTGATGACTAACTTGTCGCGTTAGACGTACCCGTTCAAACCACCAAAGGTTCAATTCAAGACTCGAATATATCACTGCAACGTCAATTCACAGGGGTACATTTGTTTAGATATTCTCAAGGATCAGTGGTCACCCGCTTTGACGGTCTCGAAAATACTCTTGTCCATCTCGTCGTTGCTGACGGATGCTAATCCCGGTACGAACTCTTGTTCCTGTTGTTTGTGTGCTTTCGCTGACTGAGATGATTAGATGACCCTTTAGTGGGTGAAATTGCCATGGAGTACAAAAAGGACAGAGTACAACATGACAAGACTGCACGAGATTGGACCAAGAAATATGCGTCGTCTGATTGAGATCCGCACGTTGGAATTTTGCGACAGATGATACTTTGTCGCGAATTGCAGATGAAATCAGAGCAGGACTCACGACTACAGACGACTTTTTGAGTTACAATCGAGTATGGCAGGATATCATTCTTGGGTCATTATACGCATAGCTTCAGCTCATGGCCGATCTCATAGCTCGGCATGTACTATATCTATATTTTCCTTTCCCTCACGAGGATCACGGGTTATCTTTGCACGACTGAGCCTTGCCTCTTGATCCTCCTCCTGCACCAGATCCGGCACGACGAGGTCGATAATCTGATCAATTTCACTTTGTCCGGACTGCTCGGGAACTTCCGGGTCTTGGCCATATAGCTGATCCTTGTGTGAAACAACACCGAAGTCAGCTGTGGTAATGGCAATCGCCTTTTCCTTCCTATCCAGGACGATCTTGTTTCGAGTAGCTCGTGAAAAGACAAATGAGCCAGTCCAGATGAGTGCATTGACTGGTCTTGAGAGTATTCTCTTGTAGAGAATGTATGAGACCACGAGACAGAAGAATCCAAAAGAGCCCCAGATCCACCACTGATCGACTCGATCCGCATTTTCCAACTCCTTCAAGAGTCGTTTCGAACCATTCAAGATTGTTCCAAAGTTGTAATATTCGTCTCCTAGTTTGGACAGAGTTGCGCTACTCTCGTCTAGTAGTTCCTGAGACAACGCAGATCGTGATAATTCCTCTGCCATTAGAGTGTGTGTCTTGCGAAGTTCTAGAGTGACATCTGATGACGCCTGAATCACAGAATTTGAAGCATTTTGTATTTTACTGCCCTTCGATTTGGAGCTGACTGCAGGTCCAGTCGTTGTGCCATGTGAATCCTCATCAATGACTGTTTTCGCTGCAAGAGACTCCTGTATGAGTTCCTTTTGTAAATTATCCCTCAGGCGCAGCACCGCTTTGCGATATAACAGATTATGCGTCTTGTAGTCTTCGCGGTGTCTTCTGATGATCAGACGCTGAGCATAGCGGAGGTCCAAGTCATCTTCATCTTCGACAAAGGTTTCCACGTAGGACAAATCTCTGTCCAGTTGTTGTATGGACTCTCGAATTGCTGAGATGAGATCGTTGTGCAGGCTAGCTGGACCAGGACTATTTGCAAGTTGTGCGTTAAAGGCAAAGATCTCCTTGGACAGATTAGTGATATCCGCTAACTTGACGTCCATCTATATGTCAAGATTTCCAAAAGAACCTCTTTCATGGCCTACAATGTTTGGACAATCCTTCCGAACAACTTCTCTACGATCAACATGACTGTGAGTCCGAGTAAGGATCCGATGGCCACGGTTCGTGTTGTTGGTAGAGCGGAGCCGGTCCATTGAGAGGACATCTGGAACACCTACGGTACCGTAGCCACTCAACGAATGGATCAAGAACGAAGACCCAGCTGCGCTCGCACCGCAGCAGGATATTGACTCAACCGCATTGGTGTCGTGAAGCGATCAGTCATCAGTAATCAGTAATCAGTCTACCTGTCTGTCTTTCGTCTGTCTCCGTCATCTCACTCCTTGAGCAGCCAATCCATGTCTGACCTACAGATTCACAGCTGATTCCTATTGTATATGTACAGCTGCTTCGTTTGTTCCTCGAAGACAATATCAGAAAGCAGGCCAGTCAATGCTTGTCTACCCTCTCTTGTGCTGTTAACGGGCGTCCGTATTTCTATCTGACAAGCAAAAACGATGAAGAGCTTCAAGTGCAGTAGATGTCACAATCCGATCACTCTGGGAGATGATTTAAAGAATGCATCCAAGACAAGTCGAGATATGTTGCGCAATGCAGTCACCACTCCTCGACCACAATCGGCGACAAGGGCATACCCTGCTGCCAGGGAGATATATCTGCATCATGCTTTGACAGATACCGCCGCGACTGCCAAGGAGTCGTCAGGTCAGCATTCACCGCACCATTCTCGCGCTTCGATGGCATCAAAGTCGGCAGTCCAAGAATCCTTCATCGTTCTGAGCAGTGAGCCTAGAGAGGACACTACACATATTGCCAGTGCCACTGGCGCCTCCTCACAGGCCTTCGAACAGCAACGAGTATTGTTTGATTTGATGTCCAGGAATTCGGATGTCAACCACCCTATGTGTAGTGAGTGTACTGATCTCATGATACAGAACATGAACAAGAAGATGATTGAGCTTAACAAAGATCGGGAGAGCTATAGTACCTATCTGAACGACGTCAAAAGGTCACTACCAAGTGCAGAAGAGCACGAAAAAGCTGAGACTGAGTTGAATGATCTAAAGCACCAAGAGACACTAGCGTTGGAAGAATTGCGAGTTGCGGAGAAGGAGAGAGCTGATGTTCTTGCCGAATTGGCTCAGCTCGAGAAAGATAGTGCTGCTTTGGACGAAGAAGAACGGCAATTTTGGGAGGACCGGAATGTGTTTGCTGCTGAGATTGCTGCATTTGAGCAAGAGCGGGATAGTATTGATCTGAGGTATAACCATGACGTGAAACTCCTGGAGCGGTTGCAAAAAACCAATGTCTACCATGATGCTTTCCATATCAGTCATGAGGGCAACTTTGGCACGATCAATGGTCTTAGACTCGGCCGGCTGCCGAACCGGCCTGTATCCTGGGATGAAATCAACGCTGCCTGGGGTCTGACATTACTACTGCTGCAAACAATGGCGGAAAAGGTCGAGTATACGTTTCGAGGTTTTAGACTGCACCCAATGGGTTCAACTTCACGGATAGATAAAGTAGAGATCAGTCCGGGTGGGGAGAAGATTACGACATTGGAACTATACGGAACTACTGAGATCAATCCACTCAAGCTTTTTCAAACCAACAGCTTCGATCGTGCGGTTGTTGCCTTCTTGGAATGTCTCAACCAGCTCGGCGAAGTAGTGGAGAAATTAAGCCCATCACACCACATGCCATACAGGATTGTCAAGGATAAGATAGAAGATGTCTGTATCCGTATGTCGTTCAATCAGGATGAAGCGTGGACAAGAGCACTAAAGTTGTGTCTGACACAGTGCAAGTATATCTTGGCAGTAGTGCAGGACCTGTTGCGAAAGCAAATACCCACAAATCACAAAAATGGAGGTGTCTTGTGATTATATGGATCTATCTTAGCTATCTTGTGTAAAGTGTAATCGATGCTTGGTATCGGTTGCGGGCCAACAGTTTCGCTCAATTTAGTCGCTCGACAGAAGCAGGTATTCGATAGCGTCGACGATGGGTTCACTAAGCTGCTCAACCCAATAGCTGAGATCATCTGGAGATTCGACAACCGCGGCAAGATCTGACAGACAACGAGTACGCTCATACACAAATTGCAATTGAGCGTCATCCAGCTCGAGACATCTCAGCAATTCAGCAGCCTCCCTGACATCTACCTGATCTGGCGTTGTAGATGCTGCGAAATACTCTATAAATGAAACAATGCTCTCCGCGGCCGACTTTGTGGACAGTGCACAGAGAACGACAGCAGGCAGTTTGTCTATGACGAGCTGCAGTTGAATGTCCTCCCACGCTCTGCTGTGTTGGTCACACCGTACTACGAGTACCACCTGCCGACCTTTTTCGAGTAGTGCCTTGACACGAAGCATTTGGTCACTATCGAGCGCTTTCGAGGCGACGAAAAGCATGGCCAGCTTCAGCTGAGGAAGTGTCAAATCTCCTGGCGTCGAGGGAGTTATATCAATTGGACGTATGTCGAATTTATGAACATTGCTCAGACGAGTCAGAATTTGACCCCAGAATGGCGCGTTGCGAAGCTGTCTTGAAACAAGCGTCACGGTTGGCATTGAGTCACCGTCTTTGTCGATGTGGAAGTATCAGTATCGGATCTCGTTCATTGTACTTCGTCTGATAGATCAGGCTCATTCGCTTGCTTGCCATTGTTGGCTGCTAGTAGGGTAATGAGATTGGCTGACAATCATCTCCTCATATTGTAGATACAAACCAGATCAACCTTGATTTGATTGCATAGAAATAGCAATCAGGACTGATCACGCAGGATTCTGCTTGCAGTCTCATCCTCACATGTAAAACATCAATAGGCTGTCAGCCACAGGCACTCCAGTGCAAGCTCAGACACTGTATCTTGAAGTACAACTCTAGACATGTCATGTAATCTATAGAGCTGTATGGTTCGTGTTGCTTCGCAGTGGACGCCATGGACAAGGCCTGAAGTCGAAAAACGTGGCTGCTTAGCTTCCCTTGGCTGTTTGCGAAGATCGAGCAGTGCAATACAATCTCATGATGCTAGCGCTTTTCGAGTATCGTCAACGAGTTTATCGATTTGTTCAGTGTATGTTTTGACATTTGTATGCACTTGCTTTTCGAATGGACTCCTCTCATCAGAACTCGTCTTGGAAGCCCTAATGGCCCGGATTGCGTCTCCCCGCGCATGACGTACGGCGTCCTTGGCAGCTAGACCAAATTTGTTGGCGTCCTTGACCTTTGTACCAATCACGAGGGTCGACTCGGAAGGAATATTGATGGTCAATTGTGTAGGATTGTTGGGAACTGGTTGAGGATTGAAATTTTGGCCAGAACTCGCGATTGCGGCAGAGATCTGCTTGACGTGTACTGGATCATATACCGTCACTAGGAACGTCTTTGGATTCTTTTGTGTCACTGCCGCAAGCGTGTTCAGTGTAGTGTTTTCAGAGGGTATCTTGAGGCGAGTCAATTTACCGGGATCTTGTCTTCCGCTCCTCAGTAGTTTTATTTGTTCCGTCAATTTGCTCATAGCTTTCTGAGATGCTTTTTCCGAATCCTCAAGCACTGATTCCAATGTGATGCCAGTTGAACTTGAATCTGGTGAACCGCTTGACCCTTTATTGTCCTTCTTGGCTTTGCTGTTGTTCTTGGCATGGCTTGTGACTGAGGCTGAAAAAGCTCTATTTTCGTACCGCGAAGCATTCCTCATGGATACTGCTGCTTTGATATTGGTTGACGGCCTCCATGATCTCCCCAGCACCCTCAAAATTGGTCTCATCATCTTGTAAGTCCTCCGGATAACAAGGATATTTGCGTACAAGAACTCAAAAAAACGATTGATACAATAACAAACGTACTTAATGATCGCTCGTGCTTACTGCAGACCTCATGACCCTTCCCATAACACTTGACTTGCAGCAGGTTGAGCAAGGTTCTCATGGTAATCTTGTGCAATGAGTGATCAAAGGTGGTAACTTGCGGGTACACATTTGCGATGTGCGGGATGGCTGCAATTCCAAGAGATGTGCGATCAGGGTGCTCATAGATACAAAACAGCTTCTATTCAGGCTACCTTTCCTGTCGCTAGTCTTTCAAGTCTTTCAATAAGACTCGAGAACATTCAAGATGGGCAAAACTACGACGCCTGAGCTGAAAAAGTTTCTTCAATGATCCAACGTGCGGGTATGCAGGCTAATGCGACAGGTTCATGGACAAGCGGGTATTTGTACAACTAAATGGAGCTCGAAAAGTTACGGGAACTCTTCGTGGTTATGATGTCTTCTTGAATATTGTCCTTGATGAAGCGATTGAGGAGAAGAAGAGTGGCGAGAAGGAGAGTATCGGACAGGTGGTCATACGTGGAAACAGCGTCGTGATGATGGAGGCACTGGAAAAAGTCTAAGCTGTGCCCTTGTGTATTCGACACACCATTCACTTTCACGTCCGAAGAGGAGAGAAAGAACTACAAATCGACTGAAGGCTATTCATGCTACCTGTAACTTCCAACGAACAAGCGTGATCAAGCTCGAAGTTCTTGGCCTCTGCTTCAAAAATGCACATATTTACATCACTGCAACAACAGCATCTGTGTATAAATCAATCAATGTCCATCGAATCTTCTGGATCATCACTATCATCGAGCACTTCCTCGATAATGGGAGTTTCGTTGTCTTCTAGCTCTTTTCGCCTTCGTCTGACATGATCGACGAGAGCCCTTCCGATCACCTCGTCAGGTGTGCCAGAGTATAGTACCAGCTGGCCCTCTTGCTCTCGAGAATGATATTGAGTCAGCAGATCTTCTGGTATTGCTTTGATTCCAGAGAAGGTCTTGTCTATCATACCAGGTAAATTGAACATGAACTGTGCGTCATCCTCATGAGGTTCTATATCCGAATCATCGTCCAGCGAGTTCACTACCACCGTGTGTGCATCTTTCGAATATGACGCTCTTTCTCGCATTTCTATGTCGTGCTGTGAATCATCGATCTGAGACGGGTGCACTGATGCTCCAATCCAGACATCTGTATCGGCCGTTCTCGTAGAAGCATTTGTGTTCCAAAGTGGGCGAGCTACTTGCTCATGACCCTGTCTTACCAGAGCCTCGTAATCCCGTATCTGCTGGTTTTGCAGGGATAAAGACTACCTGGCATAAGTGTTTTGAGCATGATTGGAGCGGAAGTGCATTACCTGGAAAGCGTCATATAACGGGCGTTTTCGTGGGGAGTTTCCCGAGCTCGATTCATCTTCTACTTGCTTCCTCTTTTCGCTAGTCTCACCAGGCATATCGTTTAGCGACTGATGCCGGCCAGTACATGAGAATTGGCCTGACTTTGCTTGCTAAGTGGTGTCCTCGACAATCGCTACTTGGTGGTCCGAATAAATACACAGTTTCGTGCGCCCGACGCATAAAATTTCGAATTGTATCCATTCGTTTCCAGAGCACTGCGATGAGCCAGCATCAGGTCGAAAAATGGTCAGCACCACAAGTATGACATCTAGAAAACAAAGGTTCGCATTATGGCAGCTGATCTTTCAGGTCCGAAAGACATTTATGGAATATTTCCAAGAGAGAGGCCATACTTTCGTTGCTTCCTCGCCCACCATACCTTACGACGATCCGACATGTCAGTGAATTTTGATATAGTCCAAGCAATAAGCTAATATGGTCCAGTACTGTTTGCAAATGCTGGAATGAACCAATATAAACCAATTTTTCTCGGAATTGCTGATCCGGAGTCTGATTTCGGGAAATTGAAACGTGCGGTAAACTCACAAAAGTGTATACGAGCAGGAGGAAAACATAATGATTTGGAGGATGTTGGACGCGATTCGTATCACCACACCTTTTTCGAGATGTTGGGAAATTGGTCATTCGGTGACTACTTCAAGAAGGACGCAATCAAGTATTCTTGGGAACTCCTCACGGTTGTGTATGGACTACCGAAAGACAGACTGTATGTGACATACTTTGGTGGTGACGAAGCTGCTGGACTAGAGCCGGACCTCGAGGCCAAGAATCTGTGGATGGAGAATGGTGTAGAGGAGGATCATATATTGCCTGGCAATATGAAGGACAACTTTTGGGAGATGGGAGAGATCGGACCTTGTGGTCCTTGCTCTGAGATACACTTTGATCGACTCGGAGGCAGAAATGCCGCCCACCTTGTAAATATGGACGATCCTATGGTTCTCGAGATCTGGAACAATGTTTTCATGCAATATAATAGAGAAATTGGAGGTGTTCTGCGGCCGTTACCTAACAAACATATTGACACAGGAATGGGATTCGAACGGCTCGTATCAATCTTGCAAGATAAGATGAGTAACTACGATACAGATGTTTTCACACCAATTTTTGCCAAGATCCAGGAGATTACAGGTGCGAGACCATATCAGGGAAAGTTCGGCAAGGATGATGTAGGTGAAATCGACACCGCTTATCGTGTCGTTGCAGATCATGTGAGAACTCTCCTTTTTGCCATTTCTGATGGAGGAGCGCCAGATAATGTTGGGCGGGGTTATGTGCTTCGACGTATTCTTCGTCGTGGCGCAAGATATGTTCGAAAGAAGTTTGATCATCCCATTGGGAAGTTCTTCTCTACCTTAGCGCCGACTGTCATTGAACAAATGGGTCATGCTTTCCCAGAGCTTCATAAAAAGTTCAATGACGCCAGAGAGATTCTAGATGAGGAGGAAGAATCGTTCTCGAGGACCCTCGATCGAGGCGAAAAGCTGTTCGAATCTTACCTACAAGCTGCGAAAGACTCCGGCTCAAAGACGATGCCCGGTGCTCAAGTATGGCGTCTATACGATACGTACGGGTTTCCGGTCGATCTCACGATGCTCATGGCAGAGGAGAACGGGATGCACGTCAATCAGGCGGACTTTGATGAAGCAGAAGCAAAGTCAAAGGCTGCATCCAAGGAAGCTGCTCTTAACGCTAAAGGCAAGGCTACTATGTTGAAGCTCGATGTTCACGATCTTGGAAAGTTGGAACATATGAATGAGGTTACCAAGACCAACGACTCGGCAAAGTACGAAATTGGCAACACAGTTGCGCGAGTCAAGGCAATCTACACAGCCGGAGAATTCCACAAGTCGTGTTCGGTCACCACTACTGCACAGGCGCAACAAGTGGGAATAATTCTGGACCGGACAAACTTCTATGCTGAGCAAGGAGGACAAGAAAATGATACTGGCAGATTAGTCATCGACGAAGGAAATGGAAAAGAGCCTGCATCATTTACCGTAGAAAACACACAGGTATATGCTGGATATGTCCTGCATACCGGTTTTATGACAGAAGGCACGTTCCACTTCGATGACGAAGTCGTAGCTCAATATGACGAAGCTCGTCGTTGGCCAATAAAGAACAATCACACGGGAACGCACATTCTGAACTTTGCATTACGGGAAGTGCTTGGGAATGAAATCAATCAAAGAGGATCGCTTGTGGCACCTGAGAAATTACGATTCGACTTTTCTCACAAAGCGGGTCTAACGATCGACGAGCTCACCAAGGTAGAGGATATTTGTGATGCTCAATTAAAGAAAAACATGAAGGTATACGCAAAGGAAGTACCTCTGTCCACTGGAAAGGAAATCTCAGGAGTACGAGCAGTCTTTGGTGAAACCTACCCGGATCCAGTCCGTGTGGTGTCTGTCGGGGCTGATATCGATGAGATTCTCAAGAACACTTCAGATCCTCAATGGGCGCAATATTCCATCGAATTCTGTGGTGGCACTCATGTCGCCACGACAGGAGACATCAAGAGCTTCATCGTCATTGAAGAATCGGGCATTGCCAAAGGTATTCGCCGAATCATTGCAGTGACTGGCAAAGAAGCCCAGGAAGTTACCAGGATTGCAGACGAATACCAGAAACGGATCAATGACCTGTCAAAACAAGCTGCAAGCCCAGCCAAAGAGACTGCTCTCAAAGAGCTTGGAGTCGATCTCAATACTCTGCAAATTTCCGCGATTCGCAAGGCTGCGTTGAAGGATCAGTTCAACAAAATCAACGCCGAGATACTGGCTGTTGAAAAAGCCCGTGTCAAGGCGGAGAATGCGAAAGCGACAGAATTTGTAAAGTCGTACTTTACGGAGAACCCAGAGGCAAAGTTCCTGGTGGCATCGGTTCCAGACATCAGCGCCAATCCGAAGGCGCTCTCGGAAGCAGTAAACTTTGTAAAGAAGAGTCACAAGACTAAAGTCATCTACCTGTTTGCTTCTGAGCCAGGCAAGGTGGCTCACCTCGTCTTGATTCCTAAATCGAGTGGAGTCGGCGACGCACAGGAGATTGCTGGAAAAGTGAGCGAGATTGTCGGTGGACGGGCAGGAGGAAAGGGTGAGACGAGTCAGGGTTTGGGAACGGACGATGCGGGACTCGATCGGGCACTCGACGTGGTCAATCGATATTTCTCGGGATTGTCCCTGTAAATTCTTGAGACTATTGTTTCGTTGGCATATACACAATTTTAGCATCAGTATAGAAGAATCAGGACGCTTCTCGCATCGCTTTATGAAATTATCCTCGCCCCTCAAATCTCCACTCATGCCTCCGACTTTGTATGAAAAGGTCGACTCATTGAGCACCGTCATGGTCTCTCGAGTCTCCTGAAGCATTGTTGTTTGGTTCCTCCTGTAATGCTTTATTCATCCACGCCGGCACACGGGCCTCTTCCGTCTGTGCTTCTTGTCCTTCAGTAGGATCGACCCCTTCGATTTCCTGCGGAACTGCGGCGGCAGCGGCAGCTTGATTGGAGGAAGACGCCCTGGCCTGTCCTTGGTGTCCTCGATGGGGTGGTCCGCCTCGGTTGAGTCTGGGAAGGACGGTTCCTGGTCGAGCGAAATAATCCGGTTCTAGTCCCGAGAGACTAAAAGGAGCAGATGCGGTCCCACCATTCCCCAGGACGATTGGTCCTTGAATGTCGTTTCGCGCGAGATTGGTGAGGTACGAGTCTTCATAGTTGGGCAGACTTCCTGGTCCGTCGGCGTCGATGTCGAGAGGAACACTGAACCGTTTCATGGTCTTTACTTTTACCCCTGGTCGAGCTTCCGACGGAATGCCGTAATATTCATCCGCAAAGATCCATACGGGAATAGTGAGTCTCGTCTCAGAGAGTGGCATCCCCGTCGTGGCCGATAACTCGAATTTGAGCGTCATTTCGTACGTTCTATCGACCAAACAACTCTCGAATTCCGGAATGGCGACGTATCCCTTCGGACACAACGTCACTGGAACTTCCAACTCGCTCGTCCATATGCCGGGACGATGGGCGCGCCATACGGGACCGTGATGTTTACTAAACACCAACTTGTTCAATCGGACCTCTACGGATCTCGTCACGTCCTCGCCGGATTCCAGGAGATGTTCCACGCGAGAACTCGTGTGTGCGCGCAACTTTATCCCGATTCCGTGGATTTTGGGAGGTGGTGTCGTGATGCTGTGAAACTCGACGGTCAGCGGGACCCGCGTCGTGATTTGATGTTCTTCGAGACTGGATAGCAGAGCGGGCGGCTGTTGACCCGTCATCTTCAACGTCCCCACGCGACCGCCAATCGTCCGATTCACGTCCTCCTCCACGGAAATGATTTCGTCGTATTGAGGTGGTGGATTCATCGTGTGAGGACTCGAAAAGTGACGAGGGGCCACTCTGAACGCCTTTTGCAACGTCGTCGTCCGATTCTCCCTTCCTCCGTCGTCGTCCTTTGTAGAGAATTCCGCCACGATGGTGTACACGATCCGCGCATTGATTGGGTCTTTCGGAGACATGTCGTCCAGTCCGTCGTCCCTCTTCAAACCCAGCGTCGGCGGGAGGAGCAAATGAAAGGGAACACGTAAGGGACAGTGCGTCTCCAACAGGGCCTCTGGTAACCTAAACTTGAAACTCGTCGTCGTCGGATCTTCCGGCGTCAAATCGAATTTCTTCGTCAACCGCAGAAACTCCCATGACTTTTGGACCGGTCGATAGGCTCCC
The DNA here is from genome assembly GCA_005281535.1 of Taphrina confusa. Classification (NCBI taxonomy): domain Eukaryota; kingdom Fungi; phylum Ascomycota; class Taphrinomycetes; order Taphrinales; family Taphrinaceae; genus Taphrina; species Taphrina confusa. Next base: position 104,652 of record RHGJ01000024.1, on the reverse strand, counting down.
TGAATGAACCTCTGGTGAGAGACATATGTCGTGCCCACCAAGTGAATCTTTACCTTGTCCGCCGGTATATTGTCGTGACAGACCACACCCGAGACTTTATCCAGGGATCGATACGCATATGGCTGATCCAACTGGATCCGTCTCGACCCTTCCGCCGCACTCACTGAATGGTCCAGACCAGGGGACTGTAATGGAGTAGACGGTTGTGAGCCGCTCGGACCGCCCGCACTGGCAGGACCTCCGTGGCCTCTGCGCAGCATCAGCGCTCCTCGATAATATTCCCAGAGAAGTGAACGTGACTATATATGAACAGCGGCAGTACTCGTAGTAATAGAGTGAGTGTCCTGGAGAGATGACAAGAGGAACCAAAAAAAGTGAGGGAGGATACGAAATGGCGTCAACAGACGCGGGTGGCAGAAGCCTTAAATCACTCCACTCGAATTCAATCAATCGGGTGAATTCAAAAACACTCTACTCGAATCACAATCGATGCTCTCACAGTAGCTCATACAGATAGGGAAAACTGTATATTACACGGATGAGATGATAGTTAGTCTGAGTGCTTCTTGGTAACGAGAGTTATGCAATCACTCCTTGGTGCCCTTGACCAAGTCACTCAGCTTCTTCCTGAGCAGCTCCTTGCCCTCAGGTCTCGTGAGGATATCTTCGTGATTGACATGATCCACCACAATTAGCTTGCCCTCGTCTGTAATGTGCGAGAGGTCAACCTGTTTCTCCTCCCAAATCGAGGACCTCTTGACATCCTTTCCTGCTGCCAGCACAACGACTGGAATGTCCTTGGGAAGGATCGCTCGAGCGGCTAGCATCTCATTCCGTGTCAGCGCGACAGCCAAGGACTCCTGCAGTCGAGCCTTCGTCCATCTGCCACCTCTGTAGGCAGATCTGCCATAGGTTCGATCTTCCCTCGATCTGCCCCCGAAGATCCATAGCACTAGACGGTCGATTCCGAGTGGTGATACGAATCCCCGAAGCACCAAGAAGAATGTATTCTTGGCATTGCCGACCTGATTTAAGAGATCCTCATGCAACGTATCCACCAACAATAGCCCCTTAATTTCATTCGGGTGTCGCGAGGCAAATACTCGCGAGTAGATTCCACCAATGCCGTGAGATGCAAGCACGAAAGGCCCATCAATCTCAGCTTCAATCAGAGCCTCGCTCAATGCATCGGCGACTGACCCTGCAGACACTGGAGATGGCGCATTATCAGACCAACCGTATCCCGGTCGATCCCAGTAGCATACGCGACCGAGCTTGTATTGTGTCTGGGCTTCCTCTGCCCATGGGACCATGCCGTACTCGACAGTGTTCTCACCTCCCTCGAGCAAAACTGTTGGGAGTGATGACTGATTGCCAATGCATGCAACATGAACTTGATAACTTTCGCCATTGACCCAGTACTTCTGTCCCGGCGCTGGTAGCGTTGCATCGTGAGCTCGCAGGATGAGAGTCATCCACGTGAGGAAGACGACAATTGCGAGGATGATGAAGGCAATGAGATTTACGAGCACTTTTGTCCATTCCGCCAGGGTACGACGAGTCTGGATGTGTCCCAGCAGTCTTTCCTCCTCCTCTTCCTTGCCGTACTCAACGACCCGATCTGTCATGATGGTCCATGCGCCCATAAGTGTTGCCCAGAGGACGGAAGCAATTCCGATCCATCCCTCGTCTGTTCTCAATCGACCGACAGCCATGATGATGACGAAATCCACGAGAAGGAAAACTGAAATGGAGAGTGCGACGATGCGCTGTGCTTTAGAGGGCGTTGCGAAAAACATGAGATTGAAAAGCAATAGAAAGACGCTAATTGTAGCAAAGCTCAACTGGGTGAAACCACTTCCCCGAGCATGGACCTTGTTGCTGAAGGTGACAAAGACTGTGATGAGATTGACGATCCACCAGGCAAAGCTGATGCCGAGGAAGAGGAGGGTGAGTCGACGAAGGTTCCTGACTATGAGTAGGTTGTACGGAGTGATGGAGACTGCGTCGTCATCAGTGCTGATGAGTCGAGTGCGCTCGTTGGATGTGGAGTCTGTCGATGGTCGAGGAGCTGCATCCCGTTCGTCCAGGGATCTCGCCATGGAGGATAAAGTCTGATGCAGAGAACAGGGACAATGGAAAAGTCACTAATCAATCGACTTTGATCTTGGAGGAAGAAGGAGAATAATAGGGTTCAGGTGGTGAGAGGGTGACCAACGCAGACCTGGTAAGAGCCAAAGGTGTACGAGTAGGAGGACGCGAGTAATGGAAGGCAGGAAGCTGATTGGGAGTTCTGGTTGATTGATTGGTTGGTAGCTTGCTGGTGGTGGCTTCTGCCTACAAATGCGCATTTTCTGGCAGCAGCAGCAGCAGCAGCAACTACTTGAGTGATTCGAGTCCTCTTCCCAGACGCTTGCTGGTGAGGAAAACGATGACGAACGACGCCCTCCTTCTCCCCACCGCAATCTTGAAGAATTCAGTCATCCATCCACGCTTCTACTAGTAATCACCCGATCCGCAAGTCAACCAATCACCCAATCACTCCCACTCTCCATTGTCACCTCCTCTGTAGGTAGGCCATGGCCACCCAGCTCAAGTTGGCAGACATCTGTCTGACTATCTGTGCTGTTGTGATCCCCTAGGCAGTGAGCAGCGTGACTTTCCATCCTGTACATCAGTTCTGCTCAGCCAACAACTCCAGCAGTTGTCACAGTCTGTATGCCACAACAAAATGACCCTGATCAGTGATCACAGGAACTGTCTCAACTCAATCATCACCAACCACAAGTCGGTTCCCAAATCTGCGTGACTGCCAGTGGTGTCCTGCTTTGGTAATGCAGTGGCAGGCATCAGTCGTCTACGTCCTCTACTGTAGGATCTTCAGCCTACAGAGGCCATCATCGCTCTCTTCGCCGCCTCTACCTTGTCCAACAGACCACTCCCGAAACTACGAAGACCCACCACCGTCCTCTCCTCCCTCGCGTACAACTTGTGCAACTTGTCCACGACTCCTCCCACCCGTGCATTCGCCCAATACCTGTCCCTGCTCACCTGCTCACCTACCGATCCCACATCGCCGCCGAGTTCTATACATCTCTGAATCGCCTGTTGTAGCGAGGCAGAGTCCAAGAGTGCAAGGTTCAGTCCCTGTCCTGCCAAGGGATGAATTGTGTGGGCCGCATCGCCAATCAGTACCGCCCGATCTGCGTGATACGTGTCTGTGTGCCGAAACTTGAGTGGGAAACTGGCTGCATTCTTCACACTGACTACGCGTGGCGGCGCATGCCTAGAGTGTGCCGGCAGTGATAGTCTCCAGTCAAGTTCCGACTCGATCTCTGCAGCAGGCAGGTTCAAGATGTACTTTAAATCTAGAAAACTCAGAGAGAAGGCTGCGTTGACAAATTTGGCCAAGGTTGCCTCGTCCAGTGACTTGAGCATCGTGGCATAGCGGGGATGAATGGACCAAACCATGCTCGCCGACTTGTCAGGTAGTGGAAGGAATGCTATCGGGCCGGATGGAAGCATTCGTTGATGAGCTGTCGCATAGTCCGTCGCTTCGTGCGCCAGTGTCCCAACCACACCATGATGAGGATAATCCCAACCACGAGAACTTATGCCTGCATATGTCCTCACTGGACTGTTGCCTCCATCCGCTCCAACCAGCAGTCTCGCTGTCAATGCCTTGGAATTGTCCAACTGAACAGTCGGAAACAATTTTCCTGCTTTGGGTTTCTCAATTGTAGTCACCTTGGCGAAATGCAGATCCAACTTTGAGTCTTCAAGTGCACTGAGTAATCCCGCCTGTAAATTGAAGTTTTCCACCATGGTCGCAATCTCATTCGATTCTTTAAACTCAATCTGCTGATCGGAAATGCCGTCGTAGACGTGCATATCATAGTACGTTCGAGTCCTTTCCTTCAACACATGGTCCCATGCCGTCGAACTTTGTAGATATCTGATGGAAGACTTTGTCAGGCTGGACGTTCTATTCGAGATGGGGGAGTCGTATTGGAACTTGGGATACGGATTGCCCTCGATAAGAGCGACAGATAAATGCTTTGTTATCGGCGAGTGCAGTAACGAAGCTGCTAGCGAAAGACCAGCGACGCCGCCGCCGACTATTGCTACATCGTAGAGTTTATTCATCCTTCTGACCTCAAGTCTGTCGCAGCCCCTTCTTCAACTCGTAGAACCTTTCCTATCGCTGATTTACAAACAGAGAATCTCGTATAGACTACTGAGTGCAGTACTGCTCTATTGTCCGATTTGTACTGGGTGCAGTAGTTGTGCCATTATCACTGTGGTCCATTGATTTGGTTTAACAAATTCCAAACCAATTCACGGCTCCACAAAGTACAAAATCACCTTCTTGATTACCAGTACGGTACAATGTTAGTCCTAGGCGTACTTTGGATTGCCCTATGTGAAGCGACTGACTACAGCGCAAATGATTGCAGACCAATCCGTCAGCAAGTTGTGGTACCATCAATTGTGGCAACATGAAGGCAGGAAGATCAAGGTTGAAAAGGTCGAATCAGCCAGCATATCCTGAATTGCTCTAACGACCACGCGACCCATCGCTGAATATTACACTACCATTCCTGATACTAACCTTGTATCTCTCGTAATCATTGCACACCTGCATCTTGCTTATTGTATGGCGAGAGAAAACAACTCACAGCTCAACCATGCTATAGGTGGTTTCCCGCCCTTTAATGGCTGTGGCCAGCATGATCGTGACCCTCGTGTTCATTCGCGTGACCATTCGCTACCGAAGCACTTGCATTCGGCGGACAATCAGGGTCGCAATCCAAGAGGCACTCGTCGTCCTCGGTCAGTGTCGTCAAGCCCTTCATAAATTCGGGCTGTATTGTGCAAGAGTGTATGCCGAAAGCATGCAAGCACTTTTTGATCTCCGTCGCTATTTGCATATATTTGACCTGATCGTTCTCGATCCTGACGTGGACCGAAGCAACCATTTTCGTATCACTCAGCTGCCAAACGTGTAACTCGTGGACTGAATTAACACCTTCAATAGAATTGATATCCTCTTTGATGTCATCAACGACAATGCCTGGTGGAGCAACTTGCAGTAATATCAGACTTGCAGACTTGCAGAGAGGTACTGCAGAACTCAAGATAATCACGGTGATTACCAACGAAATGACAGGATCGGAATAGAATCTCCATGAGAACCTGGTAAAATGTACGAAAAGTCCTGTGGCAATGACACCAATGTTTCCGAGCGCATCTCCGAGTACATGAAGGAAGACAGCACGCATATTCATATTGGAGTGGTCATGTCCGTGACCTGAACCTGAGGACTCTCTCGGCTTTGCATGATTATGTGAAGAATGGTCTACAGATCGCAACAAAGGCGAATTCTCCGAGGCATCGGACAGTCGTCTGCCGGCTGCCATGTCCTTGATCGCTGCTCGATTCTGTGCAGGATGAACATAAATATCTTCGGAGGACATTGAACGCGAATGTTTTCGACCTTGCGGGCGGGCGTGAGAATGCGAATGCGCTCCGTGCTCATGTGCTGAGATCGCAGCACGGACTTGGTTTTCTGGCAACATACTTTCTATATCGCCGTTGTGTTGAGAGCGCGATGCTGTCTCCTCGCCTCCATGACTATGACCATGCCCATGATCATGGAACAAGAACAATCCGATGATGTTAGATGCAAGCCCTGCACTACCCACAACTACTATAAGCAATGGGTTAGAGATATTCTGTGGCTCGACGAATCTTTGAATTGCTTCAAGGAAAATTGAAACACAGAGTGCAATCAGGAATACCCCGTTGACCAAAGCTCCCAGAATCTCAGCTCGTTGCCAGCCCTATAAAATATCAGCAGGTGACGTGATCGGTGACTTGCAACTCTACATAAGTGTACTTGGCAGCAACTCCTTCGGTCTGCTCGGACTTTTTGATCGCCCACAATGCTATGAACAGTGAGATAATATCATTGAGCATGTGAAAGGAACTACATTCTGATTAGTCCCTCGTAGTAGTATCGACTATTTGAGAACTTACTCCGCGACAAGAGCAAGCGAGTGGACAGCATAACCAACGATTATTTCTAAAAAGAAAAAAACTGTGTCGATCACGAGTAGTGTTATTATGCTGGCTTCCCTACTCAACCCCATTGAATGATGCTGATTAGTACTCGCAGATGAAATTTCTGTAGTGATAGTGTGAAAAGCGCAAAGAGATTGGGCTCTTTTTGTGTTACTAGCTTTGATATAAGACCGCGCGCACAGGCCTCTGTGCTATACAGTTCTTGAACCAGGAACACTGGCAGAAGAATGAATAAGGTCAGCTACGTATGCGATGCATAAGTAGCGGGCACGGTATCAAGAATCGAGGTTTCTTTGACAGACGGTCGGTTGCACGGACATTACGGTTGTGGCGTTGTGGGCGTTGATGCCTCCCGTCACGATGCAATTGTGTCAGTCGTACGCGTATATGTGATCCACAATGATATGACCACGACAATGAATTACTTAGATATCATCATGATCAGTCTGCACAGAAGGAGGTCTGGCATCATGCAGCATATGAGTACATGAATACATGTCCCACATCAGTCGATTGAAGATACTTCATCAGGAATAAGAAAGAGTAGTGTAAACTCTATTATTCGAGCACATTGTGGAGAGGGGTTTTCTTTCTTGGAAATATGAAAGCTCGCTCGGAAGGTCTCGAGGCGAGAGACAAGGTTAAGACAGTTGCAGCACCGTCGCGCCTGCTACAAATCTGCATCTATAGTGCCTGATCTGACTTGACTAATACGTGCTCGAACAAGACCACTATAATCTGGGGTCTTTCCGAGCACAAGCAGTGCGGCAGGGTCTGTAGGTTGAATGACTGTATGAATGGTAGGTTGTTGAGTCGTTTCGGATGAGCTAGTTGTTGTGATTTGCGGGCTCGCGGGTACGTGTGAACCTTCCACTTTGTCCTTGTCTTCCATTATCCTAGCATCCAACAATGCTCGCAAATCTTCTACCTCATTCTATGGCTGTCAGTGAAGCTCAGCAACAAAGCTTTGACGTACCTGCAAGGCCTCAATGGCATCAGATACACCCTCTCTCCTCGTATTTTCTTTCCTGCGCGATCTCCATGATTCGAAGAGGATCAAACTGCCAGCAACAGAGCTGTAATATGAGTTTGGGCACTACTAAGCAAAGATGTTACTCTCACAAAAGAAATGTCTCCGAGATGAAGTTGGCTCCGCTGTCTATAGCTTTTGCCTCATTGAGTGGTCGAACGTGCTGTAACCCTTTTTCTCCAAGAAGGTTCATGCGCATGTTTATATCAAATCGGTGGGTCGTTTGAGCGATGTTTATGCAGAGCTTGCGGAATGAAGCGTGCTGCTTTGCTTGAGATTTGAGCGTCACACTGATAGGCTTCGCCAGGGTTCTAATCACTAGTGTACTGATCTTGAAGGCTATCGACATCGATTTTGATCCCCTCAATATTCCTGTTCGATAGTTGCATACGCGATCGTGTCTAGAATCTTATCAAAGTTCTAGACACTGAGAGTAGTGGACGTCAATCATACCAAGCGCATGAATGTTCACCTCTGAAAAGCTACTTGTTATTGATGCAAACAATCGAGTCGTGATCCGGGCACGATGTGCTACTCCACCAAATTGAATCTCTTTACGTGCAAGGATACTGGCCTGATCGGTAGCAATCTACAAATTGTTTCACTGCTTCTGTCAGGAAACTATATGCACATATATCATGAAACTCCTTGTGGTTGTAAACTATCGTAGCTATGCTAAGAATGCAGCTGATCTCGGCAAGGTCAGATCAGTACCTAAGGACGGCTTACTGTACGGTAAGGCAGAAGTGCGAGTACGCCAGCCAACAAGTGCCCGGTCAAGGGCCGCTTTCCAGGGTTCGCCATCGACTATGAATCTCATTCGTCACGTGTGCTCCGAAATCTCGGCTAAGCGACTTCCGCTCAAGGACACCACTACCTACCATAGATATGAAAGACTTGACGACAATGCTCTTCTGCTTGTCTCAGACATCAATTTGCTCCGTCGTGCAAGAGGAATGTTCGCTCGTAGCGTTGCCAAGTAAGAGTGCTGAAGACCAACAAGTGTTGCAAGCTAATGAGCCAGGTCGGCACTGCTGAAGAATGCTCCCACTCTCATCGCTCCCGCCGCTCGAAACATGGCAACCCTTCGTGAAATTGAGATGCGATTGAAGTCAATCAAAAACATAGAAAAGATCACCAAGACAATGAAGACCGTAGCATCGTCAAAATTGCCGAAAGCATCACGAAACATGGCACAAGCAAAAGTTTACGGTCAGACATCCGACGAGCTGTTTAAGAATGCCGAGACGAAACAAGGTGAAGGAAAAACCTTATATATCGTTGCATCCTCAGACAAAGGACTCTGTGGTGGTGTTCATTCTCAATTATCGAAGGCTACTCGACGTGCGTTATCAGGCAGCGAGAACGCTGATATTGTCATTCTAGGAGACAAATGCAAAGCTCAATTACAACGACAAGTGCCAGAAAACATCATCATGAGCTTTAACCAAATTGGAAAAGAAGTGCCCACCTTCCAAGATGCACAAGCTATTGCCGACCTGATAATCAAAACTGGAAACGAGTACGAAAAGATTGAGGTCATTTACAACAAATACATCTCTGGTATATCTTATGAGCCTCACACTCTTCACGCCTTCTCTCAAGAAGCGTTCAAGAACTCCCCGAACTTTGCAGCTTACGAAATTGAGGACGATGTACTGGCCAACTTAGCAGAGTTCACATTTGCTAACTCCATCTATTGGGCTCTCGCTGAAGGACATGCTTGCGAATTGTCTGCAAGACGAAATGCGATGGACAATGCATCGAAGAACGCTGCAGACATGATTGAGAGGTTCACTATCCAGTACAACCGAACTAGACAAGCTGTTATCACTACCGGTCTGGTTGATATCGTTACTGGTAAAATCCCAAATATTGTACATCAATGGTTCACTGACAAAATAGGTGCTATGGCTCTCGAATAGATATACTGTAATTGTGACTCCTACACAGGACGTTCTCCTACTTGCATAATGGAAGAGTCGTAACCACGTTCATTCTTGCATCTTTGCATACTAACATGATCCCTTGATAATTCCCTTCTATCGAATGATGTGTTTTGAGATCGGCATATCCCTTTTTGAACATGCTATTGGATATGCTACCTTTATCTGTCTCCAGACTACAACCATGTACTTTGCCTATGCACACTCTGAGTGATGAAACATAACTCATGTCCACCATCATCATCAGCTAGCTAGGTTCTGTTCAATTAATCAAGAAATGTCAGATCATGCTTGCATCACGGCTACAACACATTTGTGCGCAGATGTCAGCGAGTCGTGTGAAGCAGCAAGAGCATTGTGCCTAGCGTAGTCGAGCCCGAGCTAAACGTCTTTATGAATAAAGAGCTATATACCGCGCTAGCTACCTACCGGAAGGTTCCGCATGTATCCGAAGCCAAAAGCATCGAGGAACACAGTGAATAACCGCTCGTGGAGCCGGATTTTATCCCCATGGAAATTTCATCCATAAACAGATAGACCATCATCTCTATCCGCCCCACAATAGGAACGCAATACCGTACACCTTCGCGCATTACTCTGTTGGGCCCTCGAACTTGTAGCATTGGCCACTTTCGTATTCACATGAGAAATCGAGAGTCGTGTATTTGAAGACAGTCTGCAGACTTACGACCCACGGGAGCGTGATGTTTGGGTTTGGCAAGGTACCGCGCAGCTTACTTATTTGACCACGCTAATCACCACAGTCCAGCGCCAAGAAGATCAAGGATAAAGACCTTGCAACACAGACACACTCATTCACATCCGAACTAGAGCTTTTCAAGGACGGACGCGACCGGTACTTTGGGCTTGAAAACGTTCGTGCAAACTGTTTTTAGTGATCTTCGATCTGATGTGGCATAGTTTGGCAGCACATGTTACGCAAATTCAGTCTTACAAGCGCTATACTATACTCCTGTGTTCCGAAACTCACTGATCAATGCTCCCTACGATGATTTTGAAGACACTACTATAAGATCCACAAATCCCGAAAGCGGTCCGACAAAGGTCACACTCCAAGGTATTCTTGATGAGCCATATGCCCAGCGTTCATTCACAAACACTTCGATGGCAACAACTGTACTCAAGAAGAAAAAGGGCCTGCCGTCGTGGTCCACCGAAGAGGAAGAGAAGGAAGATGGCAGGAGACGCGCTTTCTATCCCAAAGGAGAGTTGCCTCTTGCACATCCTATGTTTCCCGACCCACCGGCGAATAAGGCCGATCCAGCTTACCGTGGTGCGGAGATGAAGGCCACGGATGATACAGCTACGGATCTCTTCAAGAAGAAATTGCTGGAAGAGCATCTCGTGATTGCTCCTGGACCAAGACCTGAAGGTGATTCGGTCCTTTTCCATTCCCTGCGTGACCTTTACACAACACTGATTCAACAAAAACAACGCACAGGGATTCTTAGTCCCAAAACTTTCATGGACACCCTGCGACGAGAGAATGAAATGTTCAGACAGAATATGCATCATGATGCGCACGAATTCCTCAATTATATGCTAAACAGTGTGCATGATGGCTATTCGAATCTGACCCATCAAGACTCATTCAAATGTACAACTTTTGTGCATTCAATTTTTGAGGGTACTTTGGCCTCCGAAGTCAGATGCTTGACTTGCGAAAACGTCACGTCTAGGGATGAATCATTTCTTGACTTGAGTTTGGATATTGAGGAGAACACTTCAGTTTCAGCATGTATGCGAGCGTTTTCTGCTTCCGAGTTTCTTCGCGAGAAGAACAAGTTCTTTTGCGAAAAGTGCAATGGCTTGCAAGAAGCGGAAAGGAGAATGAAGATACGGAAGTTGCCTCGTGTACTGGCATTACACCTCAAGCGATTCAAATTTGAGCAAGAGATACAAAGGCACGTTAAATTACAGCATGTGGTCCGATATGAGACCACATTGAGGCTCGGGAACACTACTGATGATGCCACCGACCCTGATAGACTGTATGAACTCTACGCTGTTGTGGTTCATCTTGGTGGTGCTTCATATCATGGACATTACATCGCTTGTGTAAGGACAGATCACCTAGGTTGGCTGTTGTTCGACGACGAGCATGTCGAAAGAATTCCAGAGAGTGTGGTTATGCGATTCATTGGAGGTGAGGACTCTGGAACCGCCTGCGCCTATGTTTTGTTCTACCGCACTGTGGACATCGAGGAGTCACTCGAATCCAGGGCAAACTTGAGCTTGCCCACAGATAGTATACATGCGGCACAGATGCCACCATCGATCTCCGCACAAGCCTCGCCCACAGTCAGCAATATGTCCCCGAATATTCACAGTATAGACACTGAAACTCAATCAGCCAATGCGAAAGTTGCGCCGGTGCCTGTAGGACTTCGCGAGAAAGAAATAGTACCGGACAAGTCAGGTAACTATGGACATCCTAACAATAGTATCTCGCCTCCACAAGCTGCGTATATGAAACGAGCTGGCCTGCCGCGCTCCCTCACCAGCTCTAGTCTATCATCTTCAACCAAACCTGCAGCTCGTCGCATGCTGTCAAGCGTTTTCTCTTCACATTCCAATACGAATACATCTCCTGCTACTTCCGAGGGCAACCAGGAGAGGACACCTACGGCGGCCAAGCAGCATCCTGCAGCAATAAACGACTCGACCAGCCCAGTCTCTGCCACGGATCCTTCTCCGCGCGGTCTGAATTTACATAATATACCTGCATTCGTTCCGAAGAAGCATGAGCATCACGGCCCTTATACCGGGACTGTGGTGACGAGTACACCGCTCGAGGAAGAGGATGAGCCTGATTGGAACTTGGTCAATCCTGTAGTGGCACCTGCGCGTGCAAGACCACAGAGACCTCTGCTGGGTGAGAAGAAGACGACGGGGCTGAGTAGGTTTAGCAGTTTCCGAGGGAAGCGCGGTAGCTTCTTTGGTGGTAAAAAGGACGACGAGACGAGCGAGAATGTCGTGCCAAAAGAGGAAAAGTTGAAGCGTCGGACTTCAGTCTTTGGAATGTCTAAATAGTTCATTGGGGGAAAGCGTCAGTCTTGCATTGCGATGATCAAAAGAGCAGATGTTTTCAATAGTTGTATGTAGATTGACGGGCAATGTATATACGTTATATGCATTAGTAGGTAGTCGATGCCAAGTACCGCATCGTCGGCAAATTTGATCAAAATTGGCGACTCCACACAATTGACATTGTACAATCATACACCCGTCATACTCGTCTACATAACTTGACGACATATCCGTTCCATACTTGGATTAAGGAATCATGTCGAGCATTAGGAATAAACGGTTGACCAAGGAATTAAAAACGATTTCCTCACAACCTCACAAGGGGATTTCGATAGAAGCTTCATCGTTGGACGAGATTCACATTACTTTGACAATCGACGATAATGAACTCTACCGAGACAGTTATACGCTTCGCATGGTCCCTGGACCCTCGTACCCGATCGAATCCCCGGACACTCAATTCATCAAGACCCCCTCGACCCCACGAATACCCATTCATCCACACGTTTATTCGAATGGCCATATTTGTCTCGACATACTCTATTCCGGATGGAGTCCTGTCCATGGCATCATGAGTCTGAGTCTCTCTATTCAGAGCATGTTGGCAGGGAATCTCGTCGATGCCAGACCTCCTGATGATGAAGCTTATTCGGGACGAGTCGGTGCAGGAAGCTCCAAAAAGACGCAATTCGTCTTTCACGATGATACCGTCTAATGTCCCCAATCCTCACCACGTTTCACAAGAGGAAAACAGTTGTGTGCAGACATTCAAGTGCGAAGTTTGAGGGTCAAAGTAAGAGCGAGCGAGCGAGCGACATGGCAATGATGTTCATAATATGGCAATCTTGCGAGGCGTCGGTGTATATTTATTTAGTTGATATTTTCAATGCATCGAATAATAGTCTATACTCTCGCTTCCAATGTCGACCCTGTCAATGGTGGGATCCACGTGTCAATCTTCTTCAACACCGTCGCCTTTTGAATGATGCTCCTGTTGCCGGCAACCAAACGGACAGGATCCCGTTCGTCCTTGTTTAATTCCTGAAATTTGCGATAGTTGACCGAGGAACCGTTTCTGTTCAATGTGCTCAGCACGGGACTGAATAGGGATGCGTCCAAGCCGTCATAAGAGTACGGAATCGGTTGTGGGCGAGCAGCAGACTTGCGTGCCTGGATGGCTGACCGTCGAGCTTCTTCCTCCTCTTGTGCACGAGTTTGACGTCGAGCGGGACTATCTCCTTGTCGAGTCGGTGCGCCTGGTCTCTTGTTTCGTGACGAACCCAAGGGACGGTTCGGAAGCGAAAATCTGGTGCTCATTTGTGGTTTTGGTGCTTCAGGTCTCGTCTCGAGGCGGTCCTTGTAACTTCGACGAGGTCTGATGGTTGAAACAGCACCCGAACCACCCGTGCCAGCTTCCGCAGCGAGTTTGTCGAGTGATGATACTTCTCGTGTATACTCCGACACCGGCCTCGCAGGTCCTGCCGACTCGGAGGTTCGAGGGTTGGGTAGTGTCAACCGACTTCTCGTAGCATTCAATTTATTGTTGTCCTCTTGACTGACTTGACTCGTCCTTGGTGGTGCTCGACGTCCCTCTCGATTACTGCTTTGCCTCATGACTGGACTGGCGGATCTTGGAGCCGCTCCCGGCGGACGTGATGCCAATCTGTCGAGCAGTGACGAACGCTTCGATGGCTCAAATTGACGACGAACATTAGGATCAGAACTCGCTCTCGCTTTAGCGGCAGCCTTCTCAAGATTCAATGTCAACCCAGCAAAATCAAAGGTCGAAGGGACAATCCGGTGTCGGGTCTCTGAGAGCGTATTCAGCGTCGTTCGCGATAATTTCGACATTGTATCGTAGACGTTGACGAATCAATATACTTTTAAAGACGAGTCTAATATAAGTAAGTACTGTGCTGTAATTTACGATAACTCATGATACCTGGGAATTGTGGCATATACACGAAGAATACGAAGAACGGCAAGAAATTGTTAATTCACACTGTCAATGAGAGTGCTGAACAGAATAACTTTGCTAGTGATGATAGCACGATAGATAGTGTTAATAATGTTTGTATATACATAAATTATGTAGAAGAATTATGTATTGAAAGTTACCTCAAGAAAGCCAAGATGACTGTCCTTTCTCGTGGTTTGTTTTCCTGACTTGTGGACGTCCCGATTGACTGCCCATTTGCCGTAGCTCCTTCCTCTGGGAAAGGTAATGGCTCGGCTGCCTCTGTGATACACTCTATGCAATTCATACCGGCACTGAGCCTAAAGTCCCAGATAGGATTCTTCAAGACAGTAGTGCCGGTAGCCTGACGGGAGGCAGATACCTTGCGGCCATTGAGGTTGACAGTCAACGAGTAGCCTCGCTTGCCCTCGAGCAATAGCGGATTCAGGCTCGGAGAGACTGTAAGAGCACTGGCAGCCATAGGTAATGTCCAAGAATAAGTGAGACTAGCTCTGCCTTTGACAGAGGGAATGTGCAGAATTGTGGGTGGTTGAATCTGTGCAGCACACAGAGACAGGAACTGCACCAATGGTGCACCAGTATTTGAGTACCGAATGACGGGCTCCAGGATCGGGGCCGGTGCAGGTATGACAGGTATTGGTGCCACGACTGGCGATGGTTGGGCCACTTGATCTTCGATGACAGCAACAGGGTTCTTGATCTCTGTGGCCTTTGCGACTTGTGCAGGTGTCGTAACGGGTGGTGTGCTCTCCTTCTCGATCTTTGGTTGGGGCGTAGCAGAATGACTTGGTACTGGCAGAGGAGTAGCTGACTTGCGAGGTGCTGGTGAAGAGACGGGTGAAGGTTGTTCGGTGGAGTGCGCTACTTTGTGTCCCGCGAGGTTGAGCTTCACCTTCGGTATGGGTGTCTGCGCAGGAGTCGCAGATGGTTGTCGGAGACCTAATTTAATTTTGAACGAGCCTGTGTTGGTGCCTTCTGTCGGCTTGGGCGTCGACTTTGGTATTCGGGCTTCGACTTTACCTTGCTCCTTGGCTTGCTCCGCAAGTTCCCTTTCCTGTTCCTCTATGCGCGGACGTGCTTCTAGAATCAATTTATTCAGCGCCTTTTCGAGATGCTTGGCATCCTGAGCTACAAAGGACTTTGGGTCGTTATACGTGTAGGCATTCTGCCAGATAATATCCATGTGCTCCTTGAACTTTTCCAATTTCATGTATGGATTCTTTTTCATCCGAACTTCGAGAGAAGTGATGGACATCGGATTGCTTATAGTGGTATAGTAGTCGGGATACAGTTTGCGATCTGGTAGCTCAATAAAGATGTCAATGTACTTGCGACCTTTGCGATCCTTGACCTCTTTCAACTCCTTCAGTATACCTTTTATGTTTTGGTTGAGCATTGTTCGGTAATTCCTGTTTGAGATCTCTTTTGTAAGCTCTTCGATATCCGAGTCCTCAGAGTACTTGCTGGCATCGTCCGACCAATTCTTGACCAGTCGCGCTATCTGAGCAGCATCGCTATAGAGGACACTGCCCTTTTGATTGTATCGTTTGGCATTGTTACACATCTGCAGGAGGTCTTCCCGTAGCATATCAAGCGTGACATATTCACCATCGTCGAGATTGTCCTGAATGACATCCAGGGCAATTGGCTTCTTGATCAGCTTGTAGTAATCCGGATACAACTTTTTGGATGGCAATCTCTGGAATTCGGACGACAAGGCACGCTGAGTCTTTTTGTCCGCAAGCTTGTCGATTGCCTTGAGCAATTCACGCCCTTCGTCCTGTAATGCATCGCCATTTGATGTCTTTTGTTTCTTCCTTGTTGTGGGAGAATCGACCCTGCCAAGGGTTCCACTGGATCGCTTGAACATGTCGCTGAGAAGTAAGCCAAGAGGACAAAGCAGCACTCTAGCTGGTGCCAAGCAGGAAACGGGCTTAGGGAGGTTGGGGAAGGTTGAGGATGGCTGGAGGCGCGTGAACAGAGGATTCGAACAAAGTATCCTCGTCCGATTTCTACTCACTCACTCACTCACTCACTCACTCACTCACTCACTCAAGCACAAAGACTGAGGATTAGTGTGTAGGGAGGAGCTCTACTTCCACTTGACAGACAACAGACGAAATTTCATCGTATTACTCGTGTCTGAAATCACCTGAAACAAACAAACGGGCGCGTCTCTCACAGTCTGTCACTCTCTCTCTCTCTGTCACTCTCTCACACGATTGCTGCCTACCCGTGTCCTGCTTGGTTGGCTTGGTTGGCATGGATGGTATAGACAACTTTACTCATTCATTCACTCAACAGTGTTGACTGTCCTCCTTCACTGCAATCGCCTCTGATAGTTAATCGGCACAGGCAACCAACCGGCTAGAGACACTCTCTCCCGGAAAGACTTTCTTCATTCAAAAGACACTCTTTCAACAGTATCTCACACTACTCATCGCCCTGGTCAACGGTCCTTCACTCCTTCCAAACATGTCTGCAGGTAATTCGAGGAGGACGTATCGAAAGTTATCCGATCAAGAACAACAGGCTCTCGTCCCATTTCAAGAGGAGATCCATTATTCGACCCGTTACAAGGACGATGACTACGAATACAGACATGTCATCCTGCCCAAGCTCATGCTCAAAGCCATACCCAAGGATTATTTCGATCACGACAGCGGCACGCTAAGACTGCTACACGAGGACGAATGGAGAGGTCTTGGCATAACTCAGGTAAGATTTATTTTCGTGCGCTGGCGGTGATGAGTTGGCAAGACCTGCTTCCACTCGGTGGCTTCGTTGCGAAGCTCAAAGGCGCTCAGCTCGAAATTTTCACAAATGCAATCTGACTGATTTGTAGAGTCTGGGATGGGTTCATTACGAGACGCATCAGCCAGAGCCATGGATCCTGCTATTCAAGAGACCTCTTTCGTGATTGTGAGAGGAATGAGGAAAAGACGTTGAAGGCGTGGAGTCGAATTTGAAGGAGTGCAGCTGGTGAGAAGTTTGATTAACTCTCTTCTGTTAGGATTTCAAACCAGAGAAGAGAGATTCGGAAAGTCTTGATACGTAGCATGGCGATCCTTCAACACTTCACGGCACACCCGATTGGCTTGACCATGGGATATATTACAGATGGATTTATCGGAAAGGAGGAGACAAAATGAAGGAGAGTTTTCTACAATGAAACAAATTGATCCATGTTTGCACCACTGTCATGATGTTGTGGATTTCCAGGAGCTTGTAGAGGAAGAAGGACAATTAAGGAAAACATGTGAAATTCCCACTTTCTGCCCTTCAACCCACAATTCTCTTCCCCGCAGTCAATTGCCGTGTCTACACAACCATCATACCGAACGACTTTGTTCTTTTACCCCGTCATCCTCTGCCTACTTTTTCGTTATACCTCGTCTCTGACGACTCAAGTAATCGGAGCAACAAACTGCGAAATCGATTCTTTCCTACCAACATCACGTTCTCTTGGAGCAAAGCGCAAAATCACTACTGAGGAAGGACCATGTTTGAAGCGAATCCACCGTTACCGAAATCAGACATCAACCTCTACTTTGACATCATCTCTCCGTACAGTTACTTTGCCTTTCTCGTGGCGGAACATTACGCACACGCATGGCGGTCTCAGGGATACGCGATCCACTACGTCCCCGTGTTTCAAGGAGGAATCATGCATGGATCTCACAATACACCGGGGTTTTTGGTCCCTGCCAAAGCCGCATACTCGCACCTCGATATTCGTCGATGGGCCAAGACTCTCGGCGTGTCGTCCCCTCTCGAGACGCCCGCCTCTTTTCCCGTCTCTTCGATCCATTGCGCTCGCGTCCTCGCCGTCATCAAGCGCTACCACGCCACGAAATTGCCCGCGGCGATGAATGCGCTATGGTACCACACCTGGACCCTTCGCGGCGACCGACTCGATCTCTCCTCCCAAACAGACTTGTCCACCATCCTTTCTCGCGTCTTTACCGGCTCAGAAGTAGAAATCATGATGAAACTCTCGAGGTCGGAACATTTCAAGTACGTCGTCAAGGAAAACACCAAGAAAGTAGTCAAGGACGGATGTTTCGGGTGTCCTTGGATAGAAGTCGTCAAGGAATCAGGCGAGACGGAGTATTTTTACGGCAACGATCGGTGGCCTCAAGTCGCTGAATTCGCAGGCCTTTCGTGGGCCGGGTATGACGTTGTCAACGGTGGTGACAAGGCCAGGATATAGACGGACTTTTCATCTTGGCACTACCCCGTACCATCACTTACCTTTCCCACACCCATTCTCAAATTCGTTCCTGAGCAAGTCTAGAGCCGATTCAGAGAGAAAAAAAACCGACCGTATATAAACATCTTTACACATAGAATTGTACTTATTACCTGCTCAATGCATGCCTTTTGCCATGCTTCTATGTATAGAAATAAATCAAAATAAAATGCAACCACGCTCTTCCATCACTGATGCATCATTAAAAAAGTCATCTTATAGAATATATCAATCCAATTCACAACTCTCGATCGTCTTGATGGCGAGAAGTAAACACGACATCCCACACTGACTGCTGCTTGAAATTCACAAACATGTAGTTCCACAAGTTCTTTGGCAAGTCAATGTAACTCTTGAGGATGAACCCGAGCGCCCTGCCGAATAATCCCATCTCGGCCTTGATGCTTCTCCATAATGGAACTCTCGTGGACAAGAATCTAGAGAGTGGACCCAGCTTGTCTCTCAAAGACCCAAGAGACGACGAAATCTGTTCTAGAGGAGCCGCTGGTTTCGCATGATCTACCTGTGGATTCTCGAGTGGCGCGGTCAACACCTCTTCTTCCAGTAACTCAGGATCAGAGACGTCAATGACCTTTTCGTCCTCTTGTGAGTGAGGGAGACCGTGTATAGTATAATTAAAGGTCCGCAATGCGTCAAGACTGATGCTCAATCGTCCATACGTGTTGAATAGTGCCACCACTTCTCCACGCCTCAATTCAATGTTTGGACTCTCATCAAACAGAATCTTGAGCGCGGTTCCATACCCAGCAGTCTGGACTTTGCCCCACAAGCGACACTTGTCGCAACCGACACAGTCCATCAGCATGGAAATGTTGCGAAACCGGTTTCTAAAGTCTTCTTTCAATAATCTGTCCTCGAACAATGACGATTCATCATAGTGGACGTCCGCAGCCAAGGACGTGATTGACTTGACTTGGCGCGAAGTGAAGAGATCATGAGCAGGATCACCGGAACAGAAAGTGTATTTGTCCAGGTAGTTGCGCAACTTTGCAACAGCTCTAGACACTAGAACATAATTGAAGTAGATATTGCTGACCCTTTCCGGATGGACACGAAGGCGTTCGTCGAAGCACGTCACATTTGGCTCCCACTTGCCAGACAACTGGTTGAGGTAAGAAGCACAGATGTGTGCTGAAATCGAAGCATGCATTCCACTTATGATCCTGTAGAAGATTCTCTTTTCCACGCAAGTATCTTGACTGTCTTGACCAGACTTTAGTGGATCACGCAAGCTTTGTGCAAACTCGGCTTTCGAGTTGCGCGATTCTCCATAGCCGCCATCTAGACCGCTCATGCTCGATGATATCTGCACATCTGAAGTCGCAATGAATTCTTCCGACCTATGAGAATCGAAGCAGTTTTCCTTATATATTGAGCCCCAGATAGCATGTGCATGCGCGCCATGATAGCCTGTGTAACGCTCTTCATTATCGACAAGTGAAACATAGACACACTCTGAATCCTCGTCCTCAACAACACAAAAGTTCTTGTCGTCCAGAGGTACGGGGTCCTGTACACATGTCTCACCACTAGAGTCAAGAGCCTCAAGATCGGAACTTTCCTGATCGGGTAGCTTGTGCTGCTCCGCAGGGGCAGTTCGTAAGGGCAAGTTGGAGGCTGCAGTACCAGTCGGACCTGAGAGTCTACCCAGAATACTGGCTCGCCATGGTTCCGGCACATCAGCTTCCTCTACAGTATCAACAGCACAAGCCCTGTTGCCACAAAAAGCTCCATCTTCGCTGAAATAAGGACACTCTTTCGTGAAGAGATTGAGTTTGTAGTACTTGAAGAAGTCGGTCGATGAACAGAGCGTCCTCAATAGAGGTGACAGAGCTTCATTATGCTTATTGACCTTTGCATAACTAGATGTGGTATCCGCTATCCGGTGTTCCGAACCGGGCAGGGCAAGCACTGGAGCCAAGAACGGCAAGATTAGATGTATCCTCATGTCAATATCTCCCAATGCTGGCAAGGCACTAATCAGGCAATTCTGTAGACAAAAGTTACGAGTCAATAACTTGTAGGATGGCAATCGAGTTGAGGACGTGCCGAGTTTGCAGACCAAAACACCGCTGACAGTACAAATTCACACGAGGCGTTTATGGTGGGTGTCTCAAGCGGGAAATTTCCAAACTGAAGCGGCTTCAGATTCCCGAATCTGTTTGCTGATCACAATCAGTCGAACCTACGATGAACGGGGAAGTTTCCTGTACGAAAAAATGAGTACACTTCACTGCTAATGCTATGCCTATATCTACATCCCTTCTCAGTGCTCAAAGAAGTCCTCTTGGTATCAATGCTCTGCGTCCCGCAATCTCTTGCTGAGCTTGACCAAACTCTCACGCTCCTGACTTGTCAAGCGCCCACATGAAGCCCATCTGATCTTGCCGTTCCGATCCAACAGGAAGGAGTAGCCTACGTATGCATTGATGACGCCAATGACCTTTAGCTTCTTCTCCCAACCACTTCCAAGGATAAAGTAGGAAGCATGCCTTTCTGGGGTAATGAGAGCTTTGATTCGTCCTAAGAAAGCCTTGAGCAGAGCATATTTTAAAGTATTCGTTTGTATGTTGACATCGATTACCTGAATACCCAAGTCGTCTCCCAAATTGTGTACATGTTCTTCTCCACTGGTGGCGGAAAAGACACGGATCAGGGTGGTTGTATTGAAGAGTGGCAGAAGCTCTGCTTCATCTGCAGCCAGTGTACGTCCAGAGAGATTTGGAAAGTAGAGACTCCGTTCTTCCTTGAATAAAAGCTTCGGGGCTATCCATTGCTTGCCATTGTTTGTCCTCATGGCATGAAAATCGGCCCAATAAGAGCCGCCTTCTTCCTCCAGAATCTCCTTGTGCTGACCTGGCGTGGTGAATAGAGCCTTGGTCCGCTGCAGAAACGTCGGTAAAGGCTCGGCCTTTGTTTGAGGTGCGGCGAAACCTATGGGACGATTAAGGTCGGGTGGAGGGCTGTGTACATCCGTAGTCTTGGCTGAAGTGCTCGCCGTCCGACTTTGTATCGAGGATGAAATGTTGACCGACACACGAACTGTGCGGAGTGTACGAAGGGATATCATTTCAATTACGATAGCAGAGTCTTGTACTAGTTCTAATCAATTGTAACTATGCAGCTCTGATTCTCATATGACCATGTCGAGGACCCAAGCACGATGTAGCTCTGGCTAATAAGAGACGAATTCGAAGTAGAGATGATCTGTAGACAAGAGGCGTATGTTGAAGCCAATTTTCATTCAAACCACAGATCGAGCGGACTCTCCGTCTCAGAAGTGCGGACCACAATCAGTCATCTTGATCATCATCTACATCATTCACATAAGTTGCATGTTCCAGCGTCCGCGTCTACATTACAACGTATCTGTTTTGCCAGATAGCGGCGTCTACACGGGCCCGACACAGTACTTCCTGATGCTCAATACATTTGCCCGCATTGTGTAATGGTGACTGCCAATTTGGGTCGATCATTATTATCCGTAGAAACCTGTTCAATTACCCTCACAATTTCAGTCCCCTCAATGACTTTTCCAAAGACTACGTGCTTGTTGTCCAGATGCGGTGTCTTGACTGTAGTGATGAAGAACTGGCTTCCATTAGTATTCGGTCCAGAGTTTGCCATTGACAAGAGAAAAGGTTGATCATGCTTCAACGTGAAACTCCTGTCCTGATCAGCTGTGTCACCTCTCTCTTGTGATTCAGGCTGCTACGCACTCATCATTGAACTTGGACGAGCCATAGATAGATGCACTGCCGGTACCATCAGCATTCAGAAAGTCTCCACCTTGTAGCATGAATCCGGGAATCACTCGGTGAAAGATACTGCCTTTATAGCCAGAGGGCAGTCCATTGGTACCACGATGCTCCCCCGTGCAGAACTGTCTAAAGTTTTCCGCTGTCCTCACCACAATCAATAAGGTGTCGGCATCATCATTCGATCCGGATCTGGCCAAGACCGTGGAGCTTACTTACCGAGGTACAACGTCCTTGAACAGCTCGATTTTGATTCGCCCCTGAGCCACGGGTCCGACTGTTATGTCGAAAAAGACCTATCAGTGTTATCACCAGGAAAGCACCTTGACTCATTTATCGTCAGTACCACGGGATTTGCCATCTACAGATCCGACAGAGTTACAGGAATGATGTGTCTGACTCTCTTGGCTACATATAGCTAATCTAAACAAGCATCCTGAGCGCAAGAATTCCCGGTAGTTAGTGGGTGGGGCCAGCATAGATTGTCCGAAATTTATCCCTCTATTATGTTCTTTATACAAAAATATGGTTGTTACGTGCAATGAAGAGTATCCGCGAGAATCGGATCAAGCTCGAATAGACCAAACGCCTGACATCAGTCCCTGTTGTATGCATCGAGATTTGACTTCAGCTTCGTGCTTCTGGCCAAGCTCTCTCGTGTTTGCCCGAAGCGATCTAGTATGATTCTCACCTGAGTATGAAGCCGATCACTAGACTCTCGGGATCTCTCTTGACATGCATCGGACCATATTCGAGCTAGACGAGGTAGATCATCGATCCGACGTAGATCATGCTGTGCCAAGAGCGGTGATTCCAAGCAACACTTCTTGAAAGCGTCCTTCAGCAGATCTCTTGAGGTTGTGTGTATTGTATGAAACTCCGCTGCTTGGCGCTTAGAAAGACCGGCCTCAATCTCATTCTCAAGACTACTTATCGCCCTGAAACAATCTACAATGGTCCGAGTAGGCGCCCCCAATTCAAGCATGGAGAGATTCGTGTCCTGTGAGCTTGCCGATTCAGTCGTCCCTACTTCACTATCGAAATGCAGATCACGTAAACGATCTTCAAGACTTTGGTGATCAAGGCTTGGAACCAGTGATGATGCACGGTTTGTAGCACTCGAAAAGCGTGTAAGGCTCGCAAGCACTTTCTTCAGTGATGCCTCCATGTCGTCCTTACTGCCTCCTTCATGAGTGCTGGGCACGGCATTTGTCGTGGAAACAGTTTCTTCTATACCAGGTACGATAGCATCGAGTATCTCGAGAAGTTTAAGTTGCACAGAAGCCCTCGCATAAGCCTTTTGCTCCTCCGTACTGTCTTGCATTAGATACATGAGCTCTTCAATATGTGTCTTGTTCTCTTGGATCTCATCGATATTCTTGACTATTTCCGCCTTCATAGAGAATACAATTTCGTCCAGCTCATGAGTCACGTTGGTGGTGAGTTGATTAGAGAATTCATTCTCTAGAGTCGCGATTTCACGCTTCACCATTTCGAGCATCGACTTTTTCACAGAAGTTCTATGCCTTGTTATACGGTCTAAGTCTACAGTAGTTCCAGTCTGGAGATCGTAATGTGCAGCATTAAACATGTCTTCCCCGAGATGTAATGGGACTACATCCGGTGTAACCAACTTATGTAACTCATCGCACAGCTTTTTTGTTCTATTGCGACGATATCCTACGTTGTTTTTGGCACAATCTGCAACTAGCTGGTGATAGCGAACTCCTTGCAACTTTGTGGCTAATTCGGCGCGCTGTGACGTGCATACTGGACATGTAAATGATATGCCAGAATCATGTATCAAGTCACCTACATGCGATATTTGAGCTTATGTGATCTCTGGCATGATCTTTGAACACTGCTACATCGGAATTCGCTGGTCTCGTGGGCCCTGGAGGCACTTTCCGACTTCCTGACCTACCACGAGACGTGGGAAACCATTCGAGAAGGAAAGCTTTGAATGCAGGATTCGTAGAAGCAGCCTCAGAAACGATTCTTATTGCCTCAGAATTAGTGCCCGGATCTGGAGGAATGGCACCTTGAGCAAATTCATCGAACTCTTTGTCCTGCTCTTTATTGTCTAGCATCATGCTATTTGCAATTCTGAGTTAGGGACCTGCACAGCGAATCATGGTGGAATAAATATCATGTTCATTCGTCCATTCACGTCTCACTCGATACTCTGTAGCGCATCCTTGTATAGTCAAGTCAATCAGCATGACAGAAACTGCCAAATGGAGAACTGGATTAAAATGTGACCGACACAACTTGACACGGACATGCCGCAGTACTCCACACCGCCACATCCACGACAAGCGGTCGACAAGATACTGTACAGAGTATCCTCGTCCAGGCAGCAGCAAGCCCAAGATTCAGAAAGCACAGCATAGAGATCTCATTCAAGGATCATAGAAAGGTATTGTCTTGACCAACAGAGGATTGCTCATAGCTGAAGACCTCGTTCCAGCGTGGTAACGAGTGGTGACCAAAGAGCAATGAATTCACTAGAGAATCGCTGGAGTGGCATACGGAATGTCCTGTCTCGACGTGGCCCGTTTGCGGATGACTATCCAGGTGGAGGCGACGCTTTTGAGTTCCTGCAGCAAGCAAAGATACTGGTGATCGGCGCTGGAGGACTAGGTTGTGAAATTCTTAAGAATTTGGCATTGTCCGGCTTCGTGAACCTGCATGTCATTGATATGGACACCATTGACGTATCAAACTTGAATCGACAATTCTTGTTCAGAGCCTCTGATGTGGGCAGCTCAAAGGCTGAGACAGCAGCACGCTTCATTACGAGGAGAGTTCATGGAGTTCAGGTTACACCTTATTTCGGCAAAGTGCAAGATAAGGATGATGACTATTATTCTCAATTCAATATCGTTGTCTGCGGTCTGGATAATATCGAAGCAAGACGATGGATGAATGCTACGCTTGTCAATTTAGTGGACAATAGCAATCCTGAATCTCTGAAACCGATGATTGATGGTGGTACTGAAGGTTTTAAAGGACAATCAAGGGTCGTTTTGCCCACCATCTCCTCGTGCTACGAGTGCTCACTCGACATGCTTGGAAAGGCTACAACATATCCAATCTGCACGATTGCGAACACTCCTCGCTTGCCCGAACACTGCATAGAGTGGGCATCGATTCTTGAATGGGGCAGGCTCCGTTCAGCAATGAAGATGAATACCGATGATCCGGAGCATATCGACTGGCTATACAAGATAGCATCGGATAGGGCTGCAGAATTTGCCATCACAGGTGTAACGAGATCTCTCACACAAGGTGTGGTCAAGAATATCATACCAGCGATAGCATCCACAAACGCAATAATTGCTGCTTCCTGCTGCAATGAAGCATTCAAAATTGCGACCGCATGTAATCCATATCTTAACAACTATATGATGTACACTGGAAACGATTCGGTTTATACTTATACGTTCGAGCACCAGAAAAAGGAAGATTGTCCCGTGTGTGGCAACCTAGCAAGCGACTACGAAGTCAAAAGGTCTTGGACATTGTCTGACTTTATTGAGGCTCTCATGGATAGACCGGACACGTGAGTAGACTACTGGCTACCTGATCCAAGCACATGTCAATACTGACGCACATCAGGCAACTGAAGAAACCAAGTTTGAGAACTGGCAGCCGAAGTCTCTATTTGCAGGCTCCACCGCCGCTGGAAGAAGCAACAAGGCCAAATCTTGAAAAACACCTACACGAGCTTGTGGAGCATGGCGAAGAAGTCAGTATTACAAGCACGTCTCTACCTTTCTCGCTCAATCTCCGCATACATTTCGTGAATTGAGCCTGTTGATAATCAATCGATGAAACTTCTCGCACATCCTCGCAAGTTTTCTTATGCAAGATCAACAAATTTCAGCACGGGCCCATTACAGATCTGCTCAAATCCGGATTTTGAATATGTAAATAAAGATCGGCGTGATCGGATGTCTACACTGTATATGCTCGATGCATTACTAGCTCACCATCGCTCGCAAATACACGGAAGCCATGAAATCACATTGAACATGGCAGATTACTGGTCTGCATATGCCAGGAAAGTCTTTCATACTGTAAAGATGCTGATACGTTTGTGCAGAATATGTCGAGAATTGTCCGCGATATTCTTAGTGTTCAGGAGTCATACATAAAGTCCTGCTCCGCAAGGACACTGAACTGCACTTATAGCGTTGACAAACAATCACCACAGACTCTTGTCTATGAATGCGGTGCATAGCTGCAGAAGCATCGTGGCAATGAATGACCTTGAACTGATCATTCTCCCTCACATTTCCCATTTCCGCAATTTAACCGATAGATCTACCGGTACAGCTGCGTCATGGATGATGAGGGGAACATAGATCATGGACTGGTGTATAACTAATTTCGTTGACTCGAGATTATATTCCGCACTTCAAAAGTACATTTCGACATGACCGTACAACAGGCAATTCATTACAAGAAGGGTGGAGGTGACCCTTCATGCCTAGCACTGCAAGAATTGGACATACCACAGCCCGGGCCCCACGATCTGCTCGTTAAAATTCACGCATGCTCGGTAAATCCAGTGGACACAAAGATACGACAGGGCAAGTTTCCTGCCTCCGACATCACTGGTTATGATGCTTCCGGAGTAGTAGAGGACATAGGCGGAGATGTGACGAAATTTTCGAAAGGAGATGAAGTCTACTACTCCGGTGTACTTGGGCGCCAGGGATCCGCAGCTCAATACAATGTGATCGACGCTCGTTTAGCGGCTACGAAACCAAAGAGTATCGATTTTTCTCATGCAGCTGCTTTTCCACTAGTCAGCCTGACTGCTTGGGAGCTATTTGTTGATCACTTTGGTCTAGTACCATATGGGGTCATGGACACTATGGCATCAAAAACGAACAGCGAGTCTATCCTCATCATCAATGGAGCAGGAGGTGTAGGCTCGATTGCAACACAGCTCGCAAGCAAAATCTTCAAGCTGACCAATGTTATCGTCACGGCTAGCAGACCTGAGACGATTGAACATGCCAAGGCCATGGGAGCCACACATGTCATCAATCACCACGAAGAACTTCTACCACAGCTTGAGAAGCATGGCATCAAAGACTGCAAGTACATCATGATCTGTCATAGTACAGCAGACTATATCGGGCAAGCATGTAAGATTGCTTCTTGTTGGGGTAAAATTGGCTCAATCGTGGAGACGGACCAACCACTCGCTTTTCAGAATATGGATGCCTTCTCGAAGGCTCTCTCCTTTCATTGGGAATTCATGCTTGCGAAGGGCTCTGCTGGTGTCATGTTAGATTCTCAAGGACGAATACTCAAGCAGGTGGCAAAACTGATAGATGCTGGAGTATTGAAATCACTGGTGACCGAAGAAATGCCTCTCACTGTATCAAATCTTATCAAAGCACATGAGAAATTGGAGTCTGGGAAAGCCATTGGTAAGATTGTATTTACGGTAGGCGATAGTCTCCAGTAGTAACACGTCTCGTGTTCTCGGGAAGGTACCTTCACAGTTCGTATATAAAACTTGAGTGTGTATAGAGCTGAGAACGTGCCTTCGCAGACTTCTTCAGCTGCAGATGACCTCGGGTATCGATGCATTGTAGCTGATCAGCATGTCTCAAATCAGTGCGTAGTGTCTTGTTGAGAATCTCGTCTTCTTCTTCAATCACAACGATAAGGATAAGAAAGAGCGATACTCGCTTCTACGTCAGGCTTCAGTCTGATTATCCCATACACACTTCATTATAATGCTTCTGAGAACGGCTGGAATACTGTGTCTTAGCTTGAATCTGTGTCACTTTTGTGTCACAGACGCTTCGAACGATCTTTATGTGGTTTTGTTACATGACCACGTCTCCCCATTGGTAGCTCAAAGACATCTTCAAACTGTTCGGGATCTGAGCAAGGCTCATTCTGACCACGATGTACTCGAAAATTACACCATCAACCATAATATCGGCCTCACCCAACAACAAGCGGAATTCAAGTCTTACTGGGCTCGCCTGCATCATGATGTGGTCAAGGACATCAGAGACAGTCCGTACGTGGCCTATGTCGAATTGGATTCTGGTGTGTCAAGTCATTTTTCACTTGGCTCCGCAGTTCTTGAGTCGAGAAGGTCGCAAAATACTGAGAAGAATGTGCAAACACAACTTTCATCATCCAGCTTCAATTTAGAACGCATGCCGGCTCAGACCGCAGTGTGTATAACATCCTCGACACGCTCCAATGTCAGTCAAGTTAGTAGTCTCACTAGAGTACCAAGCAGACCGGGACTCGCTCGACTTTCTCACACCAAAGTTAACACAAGCTCGGAATATGTATTTTTTGACCGTGCAGGGCTTGACGATCGAGCACAAATTTACAGCTTTGACAGCGGGGTCCGATTATCACATACAGAATTTGAAGATCGTGTCACGAGTGGAGCTGACTTTACGAAAGTGAATACATCTGTAGATGACTTTGGCCACGGTACCCACGTTATGGGTATTATGCTTGGTCGAACATTTGGAGTGGCCCGGCATGCTCGAGGCATCACTGTCAAAACCCTGGATAAGAACGGTTACGGAACTGTGTCTCAGATAATACAAGGTCTTGACTGGGTACTTCGCCAGCCAGGTGACCACAATAGAAAGATCATCAACCTCAGTTTTGGTGGACGTCGTAATGCGGTCCTTGATAACATTGTGGCAAGAGTCGTCAAGGCAGGTGTTCATGTCGTTGTGTCGGCTGGCAATGAACGAGCTGATGTGGCGGCATACTCTCCGGCGTCTTCTGACGGTGTCATCACAGTCGGTGCTATAGACGATCGGGATCGAGCTGCTTGCTACTCAAACTATGGCACAAATGTTGAATTTGTGGCACCTGGGAATGATGTCTTGTCCGCTTCGAGTCTCTCTGATGTTGCGCAAGGATACAAGACTGGCACTTCCATGGCTGCTCCTCATGTCGCTGGCGTCATTGCATATCTGATTGATTTGTACGGTCCGCTGAGTCCAGAGTCGATGAGAACGAAATTGCGACAACTCGCTCAAGTGCACGCGACCGGGTTCCCGAATTCTACGATGGCGAGGATAATTTACAACGGTTCTGGCTTGTAAGCATAACATCTCCCATTTTTCAGTTTCAGTGTCTTTCGACAGCATCACTATATTGCTCAGTGCCATCTGGTATGGACTTTTTCTCATGTTGTACAGGATCAAGTATAAACCGTCATTACTACATCATTAATCCTACACTTTTCTCTATTGACATTATATTTGATCCCTTTTGAGCTGGGTATATCTGTAAAATATATCTTTATGATATGCTGGTATAAGTGTTTAAGGCGTCCGCAATGACTAAGATTAATGCATCACTGCCTTTCAGTGCAGTCATTCGGAGTGAAGCGAGAGGGACCAATCGTCGTGATTCTCCTGTCGTGGTGACATGTCCCTGTATCAGAGCCGAGCCTTGGATGACGTAGAGTAGAGTCTTGCTGGAGACTCGCTCTTTGGTCTCTGGATATCGTTCAGAGACTCGCATCAGCCTCATGGTGAGAGATTCTCCCTTCTTGGTGCGGAGGTATATCGTCCTTGACGAGGACGTCTTTGTCTTGACGGCCAGATCGTTGACGAGATAGGAGGTCATTGGCTCGAAGCATTTGGGTATTGCTCTTTGTTCGCTGCTCTTCTGCCTCTTCTCGGACGCGTGCTGAACGAGCGCATTCTGATGGTTCTTATGTATAATCTGGGCTGCGAGGCTGTGCTTCTTGGTGGCGATGGTTCTCGTCTGCCGTGACTTCTGGTTCATACATCGAGGCAGCTGTAGTCTCGGCTGTAATGCTGTATCTTTGGAATATGGTGAGTGATCGAGTAGTAGTCTAGATGTGCTATCCTGGACGTTATTATGTATTCGAAGGTTGGTCGGATTCGAGACGTTCTGATGACTGTTGGAGCTGGCAATTTGATGCGGATGACTGGAAAGAAGCATAGATGAGCCAACGTCGTTGAGGTGGATCGATTTTCGCCGTGGAGCCTTGGTCACGAGCTCTTGGTATATTCGAGAAGCATTATGGTTGACATCTAGCGAGAACATGCTGCGATAGTCTGGAGGGATTGCTTCTCTCAGATATAGTGTTAAGAGGCAGGTTTCAAAGAGGTTGTTTATTATGTTTCAGAATGACTTGCGTGGAATCGGAGGATAAAGACCGGAGACTTTGACAACAATTTGCCATACAAATGGAGTGTGCGTGTTTTCTGAGAAGACTTGTTGAGAGATGAGTGAGCAAAAGTGTCGACAGGGAAGGTGTTGTTGTAGTCGTAGTTGTGAATGGTGATGGGGAACTCAGCTTGGGGAGGAAGTGTTGTATGTCTGGGATGGGAAGTTGGGTACGGAGCGGGATGATTCCTGTGGCTGAGCTCGCTGGGGAAGACAACAGAAAGCGCAAAGTTTTTGTGGGGTCAACAACATTATCGTTGCTGCTGCCCATTGTCATCGCATCCGATCGCAACTGAATCGACGGAATTGTCGATGCTTGCTTGTACGATTAATTATGAATATTATTCTGCATGTAAGTGTATAGATTCATTTTCTGATTTGTCCTTTTGAACTGCTGTATCATGCTTGCACTGTCATGAACTTGCCATCACTGAAAGGCACAAGACACAACCATTATCCAAGATAGGCAATAGCTCCCGCCTACAGCAGCTGCAGTGGAGCAGAATTGGACGGAGGGCCCGATGGAAAATTTGGCCAAGAGTTCAAGAGCATTGTGTGGAAGTTATTCATTCAAACTAGCTACAAAAGTCTCTAAGCTCTAGTTGTCCTTTCGTAGGCTATTTTACAGCCGGTCAAGGTGTCTGGCCAATTCCATTTGCCATGGTGTCCGCCGAAGATCGCGCCGAGAGATTAGAGAGGCGGAAGAACGAAGTCGGCATCGAAATCGATAGAGTCACCGACGTCACATCGACAGATTATCCAGGTCACTACCCTGATGAAGATAACTCGTGGGACATTGAAAGATTCAAGAAACAGTTCTTTATACAAATCCGCCGCTATGAAACCAACCACCTGGAATTTGATGCCGTTGGCATAGATGCGTCTATTGCGAATGCCATACGACGCATCCTCATATCAGAGATACCTACCATGGCCATCGAATACGTATACATAATGAACAATACATCCGTCATCCAAGACGAAGTCCTTGCCCACAGGTTAGGACTCATCCCAATCTCTGCACCGGCATCAGAATTTACTCAATTCAAACGTCCGGCGGAAGGTGAAGCTCCGGAGCCAACTGATGCTGACACGATTGTACTGAACCTCAACGTCAAGTGCGAGCGAAACAAGAATGCTCCTGCTGGCTGTGAAGACCCCAAAGAGCTGTATATCAATGGAGATGTCATGTCGAGCATGATCAAGTGGATACCGATGGCGGACCAGGTCAATAGTCTGTCTAGATTCAAGATTGGACCCACACAAGACGATATTTTGATTGCGAAGCTGAGACCTGGCCAGGAGATTGACTTGGAGATGCACGCCATCCTCGGTCTGGGACAGGACCATGCAAAGTTCTCACCGGTGGCTCCCGCGACATATCGAATCATGCCCACAATCACGATTCTCGAGCCAATCGAGGGGGACGATGCGGAAAAGTTTAAAAAGTGTTTTCCAAAAGGCGTCATAAAAGTGATACCAGACGAATCGGCAAAGGGAGGAAAGAAAGCCATAGTGCGGAACCCGAGGAATGACAGCGTCTCGCGAGAATGCCTTCGCCACGAGGAGTTCAAAAACAAGGTCAGGTTGGGCAGGATGAGGAATCACTTTCTCTTCAACGTGGAGTCGACCGGGGTTGCGGATGCGGACGTGCTGGTGCTCAAGGCAATCACAGTGCTCAGGCGGAAGTGTGAGGCCATCAAGATGGAGATTGAGAGACAGCGCGGTGATCAATCTGATGATTGAGAGTGACATTGTCAATAGAGTATGCTCTTGTGCTAGCTGTCAGGTCTCTGGGTACAAATGATGGTCCATGATCGATAGTCTTGGTGCATCAGGAGGAAAGTATAAGTACGCCGGAGTGCTGGCTTCACTACCGATTTGAGTTTTTCATCAGGAGCGAAAAGCCAAGCGAGTTTTATGATTGGAGCAGGGGGAACAACACAACCACGATTGCTCAATGGAAGGATAGAATTGATAGATGCAGTTTCGTTGGCCAAGTGACGATGATGATATTCAATCGAGTAGAAAGATTCAGCTCGTACAAAAGTACTTGTATCAACCACGTGCACATCAAATCCTGTTGCCACTGCCGATTGCCCGCACTTACGCACTCAGCTCACTCAATTCATCCAACAACTCTACTTACGACCTCTCATTCCTCCCTACAATATACACTCGACTCTACCCACCACAATAATCCCCCTAGTTCGTCTCCCCCTCCCCTCTGCTCACTAACCACATCTCGCACATTTGGTAACTCGCTTGTCCCGGCTTGACCTCGAACTTGGCTCTTGCCGGTTTCTGCGCTTTGTTTGGCGTTCGACAAATTCGATCATATCATGGCGACAACAGGGTCGGTGACGACCTCTACCATAAATGCCGCCACTATGGCCACCGCGACAGCGACAAATACTAGTGCCTCTTCTGCAGCGAATTCTTTAGTCAACAACAATCACCTGCTCTTTTTTGTGGCTCTGGGATTCGGAGTCCTCTTTACCAATCTCTGGATCATAATTGGTGTCAAGTACTGCTTCCGCTACCAGACGGCGCGAAGACGGGGACTTACTCTAGGTCCTGATGGCGTACCTTTGAGCAACATGCATCATGGTCGTCGTCGGAGGGAGAAGAAATTGATGACTATAGAAGAAGTACAGACTCAATTTCCACTGATGACTTATAAATCGTGGCGTGCTCAGCGCGAGCGTGAGGGTCTCAGTACCGAGGGTGGTGTCCAGGCAGTCGGACAGGAAGAAGCGCAGACTGCGAGAGAAATTCTGACTGGGCAGACAGTACCTAGCAGAGCAGCGTCCATCCGAACCGTGAGGACCCAGAGAGCAGCGAGTTTACATTCTATCGAACCTGTCGAGACTTCCGGAACAGAAGTCTATGAGCTTGGACAACACAAGACTAATCTCCAAAACTCTGCCAAACATGCAGAGGACATTGTAGTGGCTGAGAAAGCAAACACCGACAACCATCCCACAAAACGTACAAGCATCTTCATCGATCGAGAAGTGAAGGAACCTGGGTCTCCAATTTCCAGAACGTCCGCTGATTCCACAAGACCAAAGGATATCTCAGAGTCTACTGCAGCGAACGACGAGATTGCGGAAGTTGTCACTGGCGAGGAGGAAGTCGACGAGGCACAAATCACTCACTTGCCAGAGGATATCGGTGCTGGAGATACTTGTGCAATCTGTATCGATCAGCTTGAGGAGGACGACGAAATCCGAGGTCTGAGTTGTGGTCATGCATTCCACTCCTCTTGTGTGGACGTCTGGCTTACCACGAGACGTGCAATCTGTCCGTTATGTAAGAAGGACTATTGGGTACGCAGTACTCCCACAGAAACCATTGACGGAAGTGGTGCCACTGATGCCACTCCTACAGGACCGACCACAAACGGTGCAATGCCGACGTGGAGACGAAACTTCTTCAACAGACACTTTCATCCCACCTCTCGAACGACAAACAGCACGAGTCGAATGCAAGAAGTGCGCGATCTTGAGCAAGGCCGTCATGAGCCAGTAATTGCACCACCGACGTTGGCCAGGATGCAAATCATGGCAGGCAGACAATGATGCTCGTCTACATGGCCACTTTTTTTGTGTGTAATTATCGTACATATACATAAGTAATGGCGGACATGAAGAGTGATTGGCAGGTACATGGTCAGATATGAGAAACACGACACATTCATTTAATATTTCGTCGATGGAGCGTTAGGTTTGCATTTGTATACATCTACACAATATTCAAACGCAGAAGATTGAGCATGAAAGATTTTATGATTTCGTGTCGCTTTTACGTTAGTTTCGGCGTGATTGGCGGAGAATTACCCCACAATGACATACCGCACTGTATCCAAAAGATTACAAAGGTTATTTGAATGATGATGATGATGATTGCTATAGACGAGTGCTTGATGATGCTTTGTAGAATGAGAATGATATCTCGCTGTCGTCGATGGGCTCACTCGATGCCTTTTCCACATGCATCGACCGTGACGCCACGATCAAAGGTTCGTGAAATAATCAAGGATAATCCAATCATTCAACGCGTCACTGCGGAAATGATTGCCACGATGGAAAAGAAGGGCTTGAGTCCCGACTCGCCACCAACTCCGTACACCCTATAATCCCACTCTTCTCGATTGAGATGGGACTAATGAGGTAGGTTGCAGTGGGAGGAAATAATGAGTGATAGTGAGGTTCAAAAGTCGATTGAAAAGGTGAATCGGGTATGTGATGAGGCGGGTGTACCCATTGACGCACACCTCTTGCAAGAATTCATCAAGAAGGAGTAATCAATCTATTATACATAATAGCCCGAGAATCTGGTATGATATTACTTGCTCGATCCTCGACCGCCCACAAACCCGAATTTTTCCTTGACGTCCAGAGGGACATTAATCTCTGGTAACGGTTCCGCGTCCTTGTTTGTCGGTGCGTCCAAGAACCCGATGGCCACCAAGAATGCCAATGCCGTGCCCATCTCTTTCAATTCTACGCCGCGACCGGCACTCGCGTCCGTTCCCGTGAACCGTGCATCTGCCTTGAGAGACTCCCTCGCGTTCCTGTCGTCCATCTCTGGTGCTTTCGTGGATGATGGCAAGTCCTCCGTGACAAAGTGTAGGAGAGGGTAAAGTGCGTTTTCCTTGGACTGACTGACGTGAGACTCTAGCATCTGTTTCCACGGAATGTAATCGACCTTTCTCGATTCAAAGCCGAATGTGCTCAACATGCCTAAAAAGTCGATGAATCTCGATCGTGGATGTCCAGTGACGTGAGCCACCTTGAGTTCGTGATTTCTCGAGTCGGATGATGGCGGGCTAAATGTCGCCGCACACACCACACGCGCTACATGATCGACCGGAGTCATGTTGACTGGATTGTGTATATCTGGGTAAGCGCCGACTTGTATACATCCCTTTATCAATCTGACGATAAAGTCGTCCGGATTAGTCACACCAGTCTCCGTATCTCCGACAATGTAGCCAGGACGGACTACACACCCGGCCAAGCCTCGACGACCTGCTTCACGAGTGACGTATTCACCAACCCATTTGACTTGACCATACCCTATGCCAAGTCCTCTAGACGATCCAGACATGTCATCACTTTCCAAGATTCCTTCTCCGCCATTGGCCAGTAAACGATCTGATTCTCGGACGTAGTGCTCATTGTCCAGTACTGCCGTGGAAGAGACAAAAGTAAAGTTCTTGGGCTTTCCGATAGCACAAAGTGCAAGACAAGTCATTGTGCCCATAACGTTTGGACCTCGAAGTTGACTATACGGAAAGACCCAGTGTACCAGCGCACCGTTGTGAATGACGCAGTCGACCTTTTCTGCTAGTGCAGTCCATGCCAATTCAGACAGGCCTAGGCGTTCTGCGGCAAGGTCTCCACAGACAACTAAAAGTCGAGACGACCAAGAGTCTTCCCACACACCATAACCTTCAAGCGTAGCGACGAGTCGCTGGAGTCCATCCTTTTCATTGTTTGCACGGACATGTGTAATCACAGAAGCCACAGTCTTTCGCTGCAAGAGATCTCTGAGTAGGAAAGCTCCCAAGAAACCTGTTGCACCAGTCAAGAAGACGTTCACCTTTTCACCTATACCAATCTCGGGACGGGTCTTGAAAGATTTTGGTAATTGCGAGGCACAAAGGTTTTGCGCATCGAGAGCATAGTCTGGTTCTGTCGCACTGTTGCTTTGGCTGTCTTTGAGAAGTTCCAAGTCTCCACCACGCAACCGGTCGATTTGCCCGGAAAGACCTCCGATTGTGGGTTCCTTGAAAATCAAACCAAGTGGGACATTGTCCAACACGAAGGATGTTCTGATCTTGAAGATGAGTTTCGTAGCCAGGATAGAGTGACCTCCCAGATCGAAAAAGTCGTCGTCGAGAGCGATGGAGGCTGGAGCATTTGGCAGCACTTCTCGCCATATGTCGTGCATCTTTTGCTGCGTCGGATCTAGTGTACCTTTTGAGACTTTGCTCGTACGAGAGATAGCTGCTTGTTGCGCAGTATCTGGATATGGTAGAGCTGGCTTGTCAACCTTGCCGTTGGGGTTCAGTGGCATTTTGTCCAGTGGTACAAAGACCGATGGCACTGCATAAGCAGCCAACTTTCCTTTCAAGTAGTTTCTGATATCCTTCACTAATGGTTGATACTTTTGCATTCTAGCAACGAGTGTATCGGAAGTTACAGAGGAAACGACCTTGTGAGTCGCTTCTACGATGGCTTTATGCTCTTCACTATGTATTTTGTTTTCGAGGTCTTCTAATGTGTCGGACTTCTGCATCGGAATATTGCGCACCAAGACGGGCTTGCCCATATCCACTTCGGCGATGACCCAGTGGACCATGATACCTGTTTCACTGATGCTATTGTTCTGGTATGCTTCATAAGCTCTTTCTATGGCTCTTGCGCCATTGAATTTTCCAGGAAGAGCAGGGTGAAGGTTGATTATGCCGACCTTGGCTACCTCCATCGGTGCTAAGAATTGTGGGGACAAGATATGCATGAACCCAGCACAGATTACAAGATCCGGGTTACCGTCTTCTAGTATCAGACGTGCCAATTCGACATCATATTTCTCCCGTGAGTCTCCAAATTGTTTCCTAGACTTTGCTAAAGACCAGACCTTGGTTGCAATGCCAGCCTTCTCTGCTCGTTTTAATCCGTATGCATCCTTTCGGTTTGAGATCACTTTAGTGATTCGAGCTTTGCCCTTTAGGATGCCACTCTCAGTCGCGTCAATGAGTGCCTGCAGATTAGAGCCACTGCCACTGATCAGTACAGTCAAATCCTTCACACTACTCGTTTGCTCCGTTGCAAGTAAGTCATCTAATTCCTTCTTCTGATCTGCAACAAAGTACGAAACCAATGTTGGCTCCTCGTCTTTGTCACGACGTAAGAGTGTTACATTTTCTCGTACCAAAGGATGCCTCGATAGATGGGTGTCAATCTCCCCTAACTCAATCCTGAATCCTCGAATTTTGACTTGATCATCGGCTCGTCCACTACATTCCACTTCAATCATTAGCACAAAAGTCAACACGAAAAAAAAACAGAACTTACCATTTCCATCCGGTAAATATCGTCCTAAATCTCCACTTCTATAGAGACGATCACGGACACCTTTCCATGTACCTTGTCCGTTATACTCGAGAGTATTCCACGTTTCAGCCCCGGTGAACCACGAACTGACAAATTTCTGCGCGGTGACTTCATCGAGGGCCAGATATCCTTCTGCTAGACCTCCAGCTCTGACAAAGATTTCTCCAACCTCACCGACTCCACAGATTCGTCTACTGCCATCGCGAGAGACGACTAAGAGCTGTACATCTTTCATACCTTGGCCGGCTGGCATGATGTCCTTGCAAGAGTTCAAGAATGAAGCATCTTTCTCCACAGAGGGTATGCGGAAGAAAGAAACTGACCTTTGGGTCTCAGTGGTTCCATACATATTGATTATATCCACCGATCGAGCAAGACCTTGCAATCTTCTCACATCTCGCTTTGTGAGAACATCCCCTACGAAGAAAGCATTTCGCAGAGACGGTATCTGGACTCCTGCAGCGACTTGCGAACTCAATAATTGACCCATGGCAGGCGTCAAATGTGTTACCGTCACATTCTTCTCTGCGCACCACTCCGCCAGACGACCTGGCACACCGATGTCTTCCGAGGTTGGCACGACCAGCGTGGCACCAAGGAATAAGGGCGTAAACATGTCTCGCTGAATCGGGTCGTGAGCAATTCCTGACAGCATGGTGAACCGATCAGAAGACGACAAACCAAAGTGTTCGGCCATCCAGGGAAAGTAATACGTCAATGAAAAGTGACGTCCCCGAACACCCTTGGGAATTCCCTCAGAACCAGAAGTAAATGAGAGTGTAGGTATGTCGTCTGGTCCAATCTCGACACCGGTGTCATCTTCATTGCTGGCATGGTCAAGACCTTTGAGTATCGTCCCATCATCACTGAGCTCCAGGCCCGCGATATCAACTTTAAGAGTTTCCAATTTGGTGCTGATGAAGTCACGTACATAAGGACTCAAAACACCAGCTTTCTTCAGAACAAGCAGGCCTCTTGGACGAGCCACATCCAGGTATATGCATTGTCGTGCATCCGGATATGCCGGATCAACGACACTGAAGGTGGCTCCAGCTTTGAGAATCGCCATTACTGCGACCACTAGATCTACACCGCGAAAGGCGTAAATGACTACTACTTCACCGCGTTTGATACCATTGGATATCAAATGGTTGGCTAAAGCATTCGACTTGCGATGTATCGTTTCGTATGTGTAGATGAGCTCGGTGCCTTGTGGAGTGGAGACCACCACACACGGCTTCTCTGGATGGCTTTTTGCATTCGCTGCGAAGATGGATGAGATCGGTCCCCTGAACTCGTTCCAGTGCAAATCAGCTACAGGGTCTGGTAGTTTCTGAGCTTGGGTTGCTTCAATGAGTGTTAGTTGTCCGACCGGAGTAGATTGATTCGAGGACGCCAAGAACAAAAGCTGGGAGATGAGAATCTCAAGTCGCGCAGAGGAGAAGAGCAGAGAATTGTACGAGATTGATAGTATGTCGTTATTGTAATACAGAGTCAAATCAATGTCAAGGTTCGAGGAGCCGACAAGTTGAATGCTGCCTGCTGTAGTGTCATTCAGAAATCTCAGATAGTATAACGGCGATGTTCCCAACTCATGACGAGACGTTTCGAAGCTGTCGGCGTCGCGCTCGAAGGCGTCACGAGTCTCGACCACTGATGTGATGATTTGTTTGAAAGTGGCATTCGAGTCAATGTTCTTCAGACGTAGCACATATGGTCTTCCTTCACGATTGCTCGTCCCGAGAGAGATATCTGTGTCTCCAGTCAACTTGGATATCAGGATAAAGAAGGCTGCAAGCAAGACATCGACTGAATCGTTGTTGTGTGAGCGTTTGATCACAGATTCAACATTTTTTGGTGGTGAAGGTCGGGTGAAGTCGGCTGGTAGGTGTGAAAGAGTGGCATGATCCAATCGAGACCTCCATATAGACATCTTGACAAGAACGGACTGCAGGTTCGGAGATAGTCCTTGAGTATCTGGCCAGGGATTAGTAGTGAGTAGCTCATACTTTTGTCAAGTACTTGCTACTCTGTCTCGGTGATCCCGTGGTCGAACATACGGAGAATCCGTTGATGGTTGGAGTGATTATGGTGGAGAAGCTCTAGAAGACACAGAAACACCCGTACGAAAGCGCACGCCTGGAACAGTACGGAAGACGAAATTGAAAGTTCTACTACAGTGCTGCGATCTTAAATTCAAGACTTGTCTGTCAATCGATTATCGCAAGAGACATCATGTCATAGCAATATCTGTTGCTACAGTAGCACCGGTTTGCCTGCAAGTTGCGCCTGAAGATCCTCACGTGCAACCATCCCACACAATTGTGTCACCGGAGCGCCAAGAGCTGTTTTAGGCAGACACTCCTTCGCCTTTTGCAGCTCGCATCTCAGTGAGTAGCTTGTTCATATATCGATCCTATCAGATACAGAAATCCACAGTCGTTCCTTATAGATATTCCGGGAGAACCTTTATCATCACAACGAACCACATGTCGAAAGCTAAAGAGCATGTATCGCATACAACTGAGGTGGCAGCACCGATAGAGAAAGGTTCCACTTCTGTACCGTCCCCATCGCATCACAAGACACATCAGCGACGTGCCTCGAGACCCTCACAAAATCTCGCTGCCCACGACAAATTGGTCAGAAAAGATTCACGCGCGAGAAAGACGATTCCTCGAGACCAGATTGATGATTTAGACAATATTCTCGGCTCATATCACCATGAAGGACCATTCGATGCGACCTTGGCGTCTCGTCAGATTCCTGGTCGTGCACCTGTCGAAGCAGTCAAGTATGGCAACAGCCTGGCTTTGTCGGCGACACCTTCAGCCAATCTACGACACTCATTGCAAAACCACGAACCATTAGACGGTACATCACGCCACGCCAGTGGTACGACGATCGCCGGACAACGGTTCAATTATGACGAAGAGGATGTGGAGAGGCAGGCTGGTCAAGGGAGATGGCCACAGGTGGAGTATGCTGGGGACGATGATGCAGGAGAGTTTGACGATGATTTGGGAGATTATGATGTCCGCAACTCGCATCACTCGAGCAAGAAACACGACGTCATTGAAATGCAGGAATCAAGTCGAGGTGTTGTCGAATATCATCCTGATCTAGACGAGGTGGATGATTTGACGGCTGCTTCGACAGTGTATGGCTCTTCGGCAAACGAGTCTCGTTCCTCCAATGGTATCATCAGTGGACTGAAAAAGAGACTATCGGTCAAGAAGCATTAGATTTGTCTTGGGCAAATAATTTATGTAATGAATGATGATTTATGATGGTAATTGACAAGAATGGAAGTAATCAGGTCTCGAGGATCAACACTTCCACATCACCAATCTGAGTGTCTTCTTCTGAACCCTTGACACGAAATTGGGATTTGTCGAATACTGCTCTGGCCACGACTTTATAGGTCGACAAGAAGGAATCAATAAAGGGTCGTTCGGAGACATGTCTATACTTGGAAGCGAATATGATTCTTCGTGCAGTTTCGGCAAGAGACTTGATGCACTCTTCGAGTGCGCCGTGATTGGATTCGTTGTAGGTGACATCACTCATCATCAAGACGTCTGCTTCAAACATTTTGACTGTTTCGCTTCCCCACTCGAGGTCGCGAAAAGTGATTGTCGAAGGACCAGCTCCAGAGCCGATATTTTGTGTCACGAGATCTTTGGCGGTGGACAAGTCGGTCAGCGTGATGTCCAGGCCAGGCAGCCAAGAAGTGGTTATTCCCACGAGACCGATTCCGGTCCCGAGTTCCAACACGGTCGTGCCAGACGACAAGGTCTCGGCGAGAGTAGCTTGCAAGTGACTGAGAGTCCGCTCTTCCCGAGTATGTCCCTCTTTCTTCTTTATTTCTTGTTTGCGTCTCTTGCGAGGTTTGTGATTCAGATCATGTCGAGGTGGTATCTGATCACCATGAATGATTGAAGCAATGAGTGCAGCAAGGACTAGTCCACCATCCCAGACTAAGAGCAAGTCAGTAACAACAATCGGAAACGAGAGTCATGTAGCGGTACCATGAGACACGATAGATTCCTTCGTGAGTTCAGTCAACTTGACTTCTCGTGAACCGATCCTGAATGTGCGTCGAGTTGTCTGCGAGAATGGAGTATCAATGTTGTGTGAAAAGTGTACGGGCACAATCAAATCTCCTCGATGATCCCCCACGAAGAAGGACGTGATGGGCGTGATCTCGTCAACGCTATTCTGTAGTGTATCTTGAGCAGTAATAGAGACATGAAGCCTTTGATCGGTCAAGATGCCTCTGATACGTTTTGATACAAACTTGTATTTCTGAACTACTTCAAGGCCGGTCCATTGA
This sequence comes from Taphrina confusa, assembly GCA_005281535.1. Classification (NCBI taxonomy): domain Eukaryota; kingdom Fungi; phylum Ascomycota; class Taphrinomycetes; order Taphrinales; family Taphrinaceae; genus Taphrina; species Taphrina confusa. The sequence goes on along the minus strand of RHGJ01000024.1, from coordinate 62,855 downwards.
AGTGTATGGATCGTTTGAGAGTCATCACATGTGATATTGCACTGTAGCGTGGTTGGAAGAGGATGACTCGATTCACCCAGATCAGAGGTCAATGTGATTGCAGTTGTGATTTGCAATGCACCTTTATTGTCTTGTGTACAGATGAATTTTACCACCCGTATATATATAACGCCCATGTACAAGGTATCGTAGACTCACGGGTCGTAATGGCACATGCCGGGACTGACTGTCATACGATTGAACTTGACTTTGATCAAGAATAATGGCGCTGTAATTGAATAGCGGAATTAGCCTCTGATATGACACGGAATTTCCAGGCACGAATTGATCGATGGTGCTTAATCCGGACGCGCGAGACAATGACTCAACTCTTGATTATGTCGCCTGCTGTGCTGTTGAAGCATTAATCGCTCATCGTAAGAGAGGCTTTCTCAAGAGGTTGACATGCAACTAGAGGCTGATCAGTTGGTCACTATTAACGTCATTCTTTCGAAAAGAGAAGCATGACCTGCAGTCACAAGCAAGCAGAATCTAAGATTGTCTACTAGTCATGAACTATGGTCCGTATGTCAAGGCTTCATAGATGTATTATTGCGTTATTAGTCTACCATTATTGATCGTGCGTCAAGTCATTCATACATCAAGTGCTCTATTAGAGACGATTTGTCGGTCTTCGTCTTCTTTCTCGAGCTCAGCCTCTCGCACCTTGGCCTTGACAACTTCGGCAAAAACTAGACTATTGCTTCGGAACTTTCGTCCCGAGTTGGAATGATTAGAATTCGCACTTGATGGCCGGGAACCATATTCTGAAGGCACAGCCAGCAAATCAGCACTCTCAGCATGACTGTGAGTTTGTCCTCGAGGTTTTATTTGGTCGTTGTCCTCACTATCACTCACCTCAAGAGCTTTCAATCGATTATTTAAGCGCACCAACTCGATGGCACGCTTGAATTTCTTTCGTGCGTTGAAACCAGCCTTGACAGCTGGCAAGAGATCACTCTCAGTTGCAGTCTTTCCGGTAATCCATACATCAGCTAATGCCTTCTTTGCTGTGAATCTCGTCTTGGTGTCTGGAGTGAGTAAATGCATAATGAAATCCTTTGCTGCCTGACTCACGGTACTCCAATACCGTTCGTGGAATATGACATCAGCGCGACACGTTTCTGCAATGAGTTCATCGCGGTCTTCTGCCCTGAAGGGACTGTAGCCACACAGGATTGTGTAAGTGATGACTCCCAGACTCCATAGATCCGCCGGGAATGAATGACCGACTCTAAGCAGTATCTCTGGTGCTGCATAACCATACGAACCCGCCATGGAACGCAGAATTTCCCTTTCATCAACTTGCTTTGCGATTCCGAAATCTGCCAAGACTAATTGAGAATCGGAGGCGGGCGTAAGGTACAACAGGTTTTCGGGCTTCAGATCTCTGTGGACTATTCCACGCTCGTGTAGATAATTGATGGCACCAAGCACTTGCCGTATCAAGGTCACGGCATCCTTTTCCGTGAACTTGCCCATGGCACAGATCCTGTCGAAGAGTTCTCCGCCGGTAGCCAGAGTGGTGGTCACATAGAACTTAGTCGTGCTCTCGAACCACTCTTTGAAGTGTATGATGTGCGGATGATCAAGTCCTTGTAGCATATGTATTTCGTCATAGACCATGTCTTCATGGCCTTTCACCGTCTTCTTTTCGATTATCTTGACAGCGACTTTGCCGAATTTGTCGTGCTCTGCTTCGCGAACGACACCATAAGTCCCTGCACCTAGTGTTCTGGAGAACTTATAGTGCCTCTTCTTCGAGTATGATTCTGGTTGATGCACGAATGGATTCAGGAGACCCATACCTGACGCCTGACGATCGGCTTTTCAATACTCTGCAACCTAATTCTCCGGATGTGTTTGATGATTGAATATTGCTTGAAACGCTGATGATGATGTGCAGAAGCAGACTCTAAATGAAATGAACCTCTTTGTCATGTAATTGTCAGTGGGTGTTTGCTGCGCCTTACGAGTACAGTCAGTCAGTCATTAGGTGCTCAGCTCTTTTCCCCCACCTGCGCAACCCGGTGGATTCTCAATCGACGGCTGGGCTTCGGGGAGCCGTTTCTGATTTGTGTAAAAAGTCTCCAACCTACAGAAAAATCATACTGTATGCACAACATATTATATACATCTTCTTATTCATAACGACACAATCTACAGACAAATCGAAGATCCAGATAATTGCTCAGTCCTTGTTTATCGCAACTTTCTCGAAGATCGATACACTCTGAAACAGGCGGTAGAGCTAGCAAAATCAGCCGACCTTTGCGCACATGGTCAAGAAGGCGATTGATGCTCGTATACCAGCGTTAATAAAGAATGGTGTCCAAGAGAAGAAGAGGTCGATCTTTGTGGTAGTAGGTGACAAAGGTCGAGATCAAATTGTCAATTTACATTGGCTCTTATCGCAAAGTCAGGTCGCCTCCAGGCCGTCAGTGTTATGGATGTACAAGAAAGACCTCATGGGATTCACTAGCCACCGGAAGAAGCGCGAACAAAAGATCAAAAAGGAGATTAAACGTGGTATCAGGGATCCCAACGATGCTCAAGATCCATTCGAGCTGTTCATTGCCGTGACGAACGTCAGATATACGTACTACAAAGAGTCAGAAAAGATTCTTGGCCAGACGTTCGGTATGTGTGTTTTACAAGACTTCGAAGCCCTCACACCAAATCTGTTGGCACGAACTATTGAGACTGTCGAAGGTGGTGGTATCATAGTTGTTCTTCTGAAGACCATGACCTCGCTCAAGCAGCTGTATACAATGAGTATGGACATACATTCGAGATATCGCACAGAAGCTAGAGATGATGTCACGGCTCGCTTTAACGAGAGATTTGTGCTCAGTTTGACAGCGAATCAATATGCGCTTGTCGTAGACGATGAATTGAATGTTCTTCCTGTCAGTGGAGCAAAGAACGTCAAGCTGTTGCCACCATCGGAAACAACTGAGACGAAAGAAGAGGCCGAACTCAAAGCACTAAAGAAGAATCTCGAAGACACGCAGCCTGCCGGAGCTCTTGTGAGCAATGCCCGGACTCTAGATCAAGCCAAAGCAGTGCTTACCTTTATTGATGCTATTGCAGAGAAGACCTTACGGTCCACGGTAGCCTTGACTGCTGGCCGTGGTCGGGGAAAATCTGCAGCCCTGGGGCTTTCAGTGGCCTCAGCGGTCGCTCATGGATATTCCAACATCTTCATCACTTCACCTACTCCGGAAAATCTCAAGACTCTTTTCGAGTTCATCTTCAAAGGCTTTGATGCACTCAAATATACCGAACATCTGGATTACGAGATTATTCAGTCTACTAATCCTGCATTCAACAAAGCTATAGTAAGGGTCAATGTCTTCCGCGGCCATCGTCAGACTATTCAGTACATCAGACCAGAGGATGCATCTGTACTCGGCCAGGCTGAGCTCGTGGTCATCGACGAGGCTGCTGCAATTCCGTTGCCTCTCGTACAGAAGCTCATCGGACCTTATCTTGTATTTATGGCCTCGACGATCAATGGATATGAAGGTACTGGTCGATCTTTATCACTGAAACTTGTTGCTCAATTACGAGAACAATCCAGAGGTTTCGTTGGTGGCAAGAAGAAGACGATTGAGAATGGAGACGAAGTTGTCGATCGTGCGGGCAAGACTTCTTCTCAAGGCTCTTCAACTATGGGAGGTAGGACACTTCGTGAGATCACACTAAACGAGCCTATCCGTTACTCACTGGGCGATCCTGTTGAAGCGTGGCTGAACAAGATTCTATGTCTTGATGCAACTGTGGGCGCGAACCGATTCCCACAGGGCTGTCCCCATCCATCTCAGTGTCAACTATATGCTGTCAATCGGGACACATTGTTCTCCTTCCATCCTGTATCCGAAACATTCCTGCAACGTATGATGGCATTGTACGTCTCCTCACATTACAAAAATTCTCCTAATGATCTTCAATTGATGAGCGATGCGCCCGCGCATCAGCTTTTCGTTCTCCTGCCACCCATCAAGGAGGATGACAAAGGGCTGCCGGAACCACTTTGTGTGGTCCAGCTCGCACTCGAAGGCCAAATTTCAAAGTCGTCGGTACTGAATAATCTCAGCCGGGGACAGCGTGCTGGTGGCGATCTTATCCCATGGCTCGTAAGTCAACAATTCCAAGACGACGAATTCGCTGGCTTGAGTGGTGCTCGTGTTGTCCGGATAGCAACCAATCCGGAGTACGTGAAGATGGGATATGGCAGTCGTGCAATGGAATTGTTGCACGACTGGTATGCTGGCAAGATAACAAATCTTAGCGAAAATTCGGAAGTGACTGAGGAGGAAATAACTCGAGTGACCGATGAAGAATTAGAAGGCGCAACTCTTGCCACCGACTCAATCAAGGTCAGAGACCCGCGGAAGATGCCACCTCTGCTCCTCAAACTATCAGAGAAAAAACCCGATCTGCTCAACTATTTGGGAGTTTCATATGGGTTGACATCACAACTACACAAATTCTGGAAGAAAAGTGGCTATGTGCCAGTCTATCTCCGACAGACTGCGAATGATCTCACTGGTGAGCATACGTGTGTGATGATCAAAGTTCTCGATGAGTCGGAAGGATCTTGGTTGGCGTCCTTTAGCAAGGATTTCAAGAAACGGTTTATGAGCTTATTGAGTTATCAGTTTCGTGTCTTTCCTTCCATCAGCAGTCTTTCGATCATGGAGTCGGCCGATGCTGCCGATAGACTGGTGGAAGCGAATGTCAAGCCCTTGACGAAACCAGAACTCGATGGTATCTTGTCACCTTTCGATTTGAAGAGACTCGACTCTTATTCCAACAACTTGCTGGACTATCATGTCATTGTCGATCTCTTGCCGATGATTGCTTCACTATACTTTTCAGGTCGTCTATCAGACCTCAAATTGTCCGGTGTACAAGCTTGTATCTTGCTCAGTCTAGGGCTGCAGCGAAAGATTGTAGATGACATTGAAAAGGAACTCAATCTACCGAACCAACAGATCCTCGCAATGTTGGTCAAGATTGTTCGAAAGGTGGCTACATACTTTAGAGAAGTCCAAGAGCGTGCATATGGGGAGTCGATGCCTGCGACCTCTAATCTGATCAAATCGCACGAGGAGACGGATGACATATCTGACAATGAAGCACCAAGTAAATTCCAGCCTCTGCAGCAGACATTGGAGGAAGATCTCGAGGAAGGTGCAGACGAGGCAACGGCGCTAATTCGTGAGAAGCAAAAGGATCTAATCAACAGTCTCGAATTGCACAAGTATGCCATCGAAGGCGACGACAAGGAATGGCAAGGAGCAGAGAAGCAGATTCAAAAAGGAGGAGCAGGAACGGTGGGCGTCAAGAGTAAAGAGAAGAGAAAATTGGGTGCTGGTGAAAGTGCGGCTGAAATCCTGGCTGCGGAGGAAAAGGCTGCAAAGAAGGCTAAAAAGGCCGGAAAGAAGGGCAAGCATTAGATATCCCAAGTACTTACTTCTTGTCGACATATCAAGACTAGCATGGCGAATTAGCATTGTAATAGTCAAATATATACATAAAGATTTTTTCATTACGACATTCTCAAAGACATCACAATAATGTGGTCCTCTCATTGACGGCATCACTCTCATCATCGCTTTCGTCATCGACACTGACACCGAGATTCCTTTTAAAGGTGCTGATGATTAAGGAAAACAAAAACATTCCTACTATACCGAATTGTGCCCAGAACAGTATGCTGCCAAAGCCAGGAAAGTTTGCGACAAGTGCGGCCCCGATCCGAGAGATGACTGACCTCGTACATCCCGAATCCTTCTCCGTCGTGAGAAGCGTACAGGCGACGACGAGCGATCGATCTTCGGCACATGCAGACAAGGTACCGTTACAAAATGATTGAGTGCCGTACTGTATGTAGCCGGGTAATATGAACTGCGCCGTCGTGTACTGTATGCCCAAAGCGACAAAGACGGGAATGATGGCATAACACAGTAATGCTTGTGGTACCGATCTTTTGACTCTGATCCGGAATAGTGAGATCCACAAAAATCTAATTCCCAGACTTTGCACGCCTTGTAATGTTGCAAGGATTAGAAAGAGGATGAGCAGCGTGTGCAGAATGTAAGCTGCAAAGTAATTTGTTTGAGTCAAGACTGCATTCAGTGGATTTAGTAGCAGTGTCGATGGTAAGATTTCCAGGAACCCACAACGAGATCCACATGTATTGCTCGATAGCAACTCTCTGATGAGTCCTACGACAAGAATTGCGGTAAACAAAAGAGCTATGATCAGGCAGACGATGCCGAAGCAGATTTGGATCGGTCGATGTATTCTTTCCAGAATTCTAAACTTTCCTTGTTCAGCAAGTCGAGCTGCGCGAATCAGCACGCGTTCACGTCTTTGTAAGCTTTCTAGATCTTTGCGATCTTTTGGAGTCCACTTGCTTCTCGTGCCAGCATATCTCAATTCCAGTTGCCGTTGCTTTTGACGATTCAGATCGAGGTCGACTTGTGTTTCTCCTGCTTCAAGCGCCAAGTCCTTGTTACTTTTGGTCTTGATTAGCCCGAGTGGTAAAGTGCTGAGACCTGTAGCCATATAGAATATCATAGATAGTGACCCAATGCATATCATAATCCCTAGCACGAACAAGAGTGATTTAGTCGGTCTAGAGCGGGCCAGCAGCTCTTTGAGATAGTCTAAATTAATGTTCTTCGGTGATCTGGGCAGCTTGGAAGCAGCAGGAACAAAGAATCCCAGTGCAAACAGTGCCATAAGCGTCGCTAGGAGTCCCAATGTGTACTTTGTTGCGATACTGATCCTTGATGCCATGGTATTTTCGTCGTCCCATTCTTCGTAATAGACCCAAGAAAAAGGCACTAGCACAACCTATCAGGTCAATCACACGCTCCATCACCATTATAGAAATCTCACTGTAAGAATGCTTGTCAAGCCATATAGTGTTACGTATGCCACTTGTGTCCACAATATGATGGCATTGACCTTGTCGTCTGTTGCCCTCTCCTTTCGTATCCCCTGTAGTGGAATGTTAGTGGAGGAGACAAGCGCTACGTCCACAGCAGGCAACAAAAGATTGGCTGCCACAATAGTGAGTAATAGTACTGAGCTCAGTGCAGCCAAAAAGGAGCGCTCATGAGGGTGCGACAGTCGCTGTACATGATGCGCCAGGAGAAGAAAGATGCTTGCAATGCATATCCCAAAAAATGCCCAAATGAAGAGAACGTCTTGCATCTGCTCGATTCTTCTATGAGAAGAGCATCTTGTTGATCAGCAGACAAAGGAATCTTGAGGGAGGAATGTTTCGAGAGAATTGAAAGCTGGTCGAGTAGATATACTGTAGGTAGATATTGTATCTATCTTGCAGTTGTGTATTACTGTACTGCGCCCACTCGATGATTGTGGAGTAGCTCGTTCGTGTTCTTATACGACAACGAAACAGATTCCAAGCAACTCAAGCAACTCGTCTTCAAGCAGGTCCATCGCATGAGTCAATACAAGCCTTTCCTTGTTTCTGAGCATATTCATCCAGGCGTAACGTATGCCGGCTGAGTTGAACGTGGCATTTCATTGAGTATACTCAATCATGGAGCCTGCAGATTTAGCGCGAAATTCCAAAAAGTCGAGGAAAGCACAAGAACGGAGAGCCGCTAAGAAAGCCCGACGCTCACGAGATCAAGCTCTAGCAAACTACATAGACCACGGCGAGAAAAGGAAGAACAACGAGAATGATGAAACAACAACGAGAGCACTAGTAGGAGAATCCGAGCGTGATGGGACGTCCAAGTCGGCCATCAAGAAGCGAAAGATCTATGACAGTATTCTTAGCAGTCCACAAGCGGACAAAGAATCACCAAATGAGCCACACGAGTCACCGCGCTTATACAATTCTAAAGCAGAGAAAAAAGCTGCACGGAAGGCTGCTAGAGCTGCAGCGCGAGCGCGAGAACAGGACTCCTCCGAGTTGACTCCAGGACTTGCAACTGGCTCGACCTCTCTAACGTGTGCCGCCTCAGCAGCTGCACCTGACTCAGCGACTCGAATAACACACTCACCAGGATCACTTGGCAAGGAGGGCTCGATGATAGATGTCAAGAACTCAGATCCAACTCACAAGCGGCCGTCAACTGGTGAGCCAGCTGCGACTGCGCCGGGCGTCGCACCTTCTGCATCATTGAAAAAAAAGCGGAAGACAACCGTACAGAAGGACTTCAGAGCAGAAGAGACTGTAGAAGATGCAACTCAAGCAGGGTTTACTGCTCCCGTGGAATCAGCGCAATTGATGAACAACGCGAGCATCAATGATCCTGATACCGAACTTGTGTCAGATCACCAAGAAGCGGAACCTGTGGACGATTCCCAAATATACAAAGCTAGAAAAGCTCTGCAAAGGTACCTCAAAAGATCCAACATGCATATAGATGACTTCGTTCACGGACTCGAGGACCAACCAATTCGAAGAAACCCGTTTTTCGATTTCGCGAAGAAATACTTTGCAAAGATGAGCAGAAATGAATTTGGCAGTCTCGTCCGTCAAGTAGCACTCGAAATCCAGGAGGCTGGTGTCGCCGAGACCAGCAGCTTCTTTCGAGAGGATCAATCACCGCGAAGTTCCGCTCGACAAAGTCCAACTCCATCCTCGCCGATCCACAGAAAGTCGTCAAATGTAGTGTTAAAACAAGATGCAGATCAACATCACGAAGAGATGAGCGATCAAGAGTACATCACTGGACCACTGACCGAAGCCGAGCAAGCGATCATCCACGACGCGGTGCGTTCGTACTGCTCCGACCACGACCTTTCTCATGGTGAGTTCTGCAATATCGTATGGGACCTTCCGAGACCGCTCGACAAAGCTGAGAAGCGGCGCTTCAATGCACAATTCTTATGTTTGTTACCAAATAGAAAAGTGCGAAATGTCAGAGAGTGGTTCAAACGAGCGTTCATACCGTATGACAGATCACCTTTCACTGCTGAGGATGATGATGCGATACTGCGCCTACACGCTCAGTATGGAGCGGACTGGAGGCAGATTGCTGCGTCCATGGGACGATATCGTGAAGACATCAGAGATCGATACAGGAACATTTTAGCGGCAGGGAAGGTCAATACGGGAGAATGGTCTGCAGAAGAAAAGTCACAATTCGAGGACATACTCGAGCAGTATAATGATCGATCTGAATTGAATTGGGGTGTAATTTCGAAACTGATGGGCACCAGATCTCGTATTCAATGTCGAGATCGGTACATGCGCATCAATGGCGAAAAGACCAGCAGCATCACCGCTCTCAGGCGTCGATTGCTGGGCAGTGGTGGTGAGCGCAACGCCGCAGCAGGTTCAAAGGAGCCTCGCATACAAATAAGCAAATTCAAGGCCGGTGACATCTTGTGTATGGCCAAACTTATGAAAGCCAATCAAGTTACGAGCATCGAGGAAGCAATTGAGAGAGAGCTATTCTTCAAGAACAAGTACAATGACATATATACTAATGAAGACATCCATATTAAGATGCAATCTGAATTGGTCAAGACCGGCAGGGGATGGTTTGTCACGAGACTGGATCGATTGATTGAAAAGTATGAGGCTCTTGATGCGTCTGAACTGATTCCCAGTATCGTAGACGACTGAATCGATTGTAGATGCAGCGATTTAGTTGTAACTGATATGCCAGTACGTAGTCACTTGTGGTAGTTAACTGGAAAGAAACCGAATTTCCTGAATTTGCATGTGATCACTCTCTCGTCCCTTGCTTGCGCTTTTCTCTCCGCTGGGTCCTCATCAACTTTCCATCGCCCAGGATTTCCAACCGGTGCATGTCAGTCACTCGGTGATCGTAGCTAATTCGCTGTCTGCTCAGCAATCTGGTTATTCTGGTCTGCTGTAACATCAGACCCCATGTCACCTTGACACTGGAATTCTTAAAGCCAATTGCACAAGACATGACCGCAATAATGTATCAACCATAAACATCCGCGTCGAATTGACATATCGCGACTTCAAATGGCAAAGAAGGACCTGGCAGCTCTCCGGTTGTACAAATATGCAGCAGTGGACAAATCACCGTTATCTTACTACATCCTGACTCCCTTTTGGAACCTTGCGACAACGTTCTTCCCACTGTGGGTAGCGCCCAATCTAATTACGCTAACAGGACTCATTTTCATCTTGATCAATATTGCGACAATCGAATATTCCATTCCCGATCTGGTTGGACCCGGGCCATCTTGGCTGTATTTCTCCCTGGCCCTTGGTCTGTTTCTGTATCAGACCTTTGACAATGTGGACGGCAAGCAGGCGAGAAGAACTGGCAGCAGTTCACCTCTGGGCGAACTGTTTGATCATGGCATCGACTCGCTGAATTGTACTTTGGGGGGTATCGTTCTGTGCGCTGCCATGGGTTTTGGTAGTACAGTCAATGGTGCCATCGTGGTAATCATTTCCAGTTGGCCAATGTTCTTTAGTAGTTGGGAACAATATCATACCGGGGTACTCTACTTGGGATACTTTAATGGACCAACAGAAGGCATCATCATTGCCTGTCTATGTATGGTCACATCCGGCATCTTCGGACCGGAAGTTTGGCACCGACCAGCGATCGAAAATTTTGGCGCTGCGACGGAATGGCTATTCGGGGATCTGAAAATGGACACTTTATTCATGGCCATGATTCTTTTCGCTTTATTCTTCGTGCATATTCCCTTTTGCGTGTATAATGTACATGTCGCAAGGTCGAAGCGAGGTCTGAGCACGCTCTCCCCTCTAACTCAATGGATACCACTTCTAGTCTTTACCGGATCGGCAACGTCGTGGCTGTTATCTCCAGACAGTATCATCCTCCGTCACAATCATCTCGTCTTGTTTGGATTCTTCATCTGTCTCGTCTTTGGACGCATGACAACAAAGATTATCCTTGCTCACTTGCTCCGACAAGACTTTCCAATGTTTACAGGGATGCTCATACCTCTCGTGACTGGCAGTCTCATTGTCAATACACCACGTATGGGCTTGCCGCGTATCGTCAATGGTACACAGGAAGTGTTACTCCTCAATGTCTGTCTCGCCATCAGTGTAGTCATGTACAGCCAGTGGGCACTTGGTGTCATTCACGACTTTACCGAGTATTTAGGAATCAGTTGTCTCACTATTCCATACAGAAAAATCAAAGCATAGACTGAATCATAGATCATAGGCATATACAACATTAAATCAACATAATATAATTTCATAATACTACGATGGCTCGTCAATCAGGACTTTCAGCGTGGAGGTGTCATTGTAGCTAGTGTTTTCTACAAGGTACAGTTTGACTGCCTTCCTGATGCTCACTGCTCGCAAATCAATGCCATCGAGACTAAAGACACGATCAATGACTCGCCACCGCTCATCGATACTCTTGATGACTGTGGGATCACTCACGGAAGCATACCTCAATCCGTTCCAAAACTCGACAGAATTCAATAACGTCTTGTTCTCCGTCCTCTCGAATCGCCCTTCGTGACGGCGCAGAAACTTGCTTGAGCCAGTCATGCAGGTCGCGACATCCAAGTAAATTTTCCCGTGGTGGAGAGAATCCAGTCTTCGCATCATTTCTCCGCCGGGATAGTTCATCGCGCTGATTGTGCCCATGACGTGACTCAATAGACCAGTCAAGGGGATACTGGCGATGACGACGATCGTGGCGAGTTTATAGAGGATATGCTTGTGTCGTCTGGTGAAGAGATGGGAGGCGCCGAGGGAGGCGCAGAATGTCAGGCCGGGGAGGACGTAGATGATGAATCTCCATTCCTTGTGAGGTTGAATTGAGTATAAAGCACAGAATGCGAGAGCAGGAACGAGTATCGAAAGGGATTGGCGACGATTATTGTACCAACCGTAAGCGATGAGTGGTAAGGCGAGTGGATTGAGCAATAACTTGACGAGGTCGAGAATATATTGATGGGCGGGCGAAATTCCCCAATTACTACTCTTACCTTGCAACACGTTGTAGATGAAACCGGTCAGTTCGGGGAGAACGGGATACTGCCACAAGTAAGAGTCGATTGAGCCAGAGAGCACTGCACTAGTGGCAGCGGTGAGTGTACCTACAAGAGCAGTCTTGAAAAAGGTAATTTGTCGCGTGATGAGATAGTGCCATAGAACAGTGCATCCAAGAAGTAGTAGAATTTCTGCACGAAAGACCACCGATGCACAAGTGAGCAGTGCGATTGCCTGATACGGCTTTGACTTGACGACGTATGCTGTGGCGATTGTGGTCAGTGGGAATGCGAAGAAGTTGGGAAGTGTTCTTGACGCATAGTACATGCAATGAAATTGCGTGCCTTGCAAAGCAATGTAAAAGTTGCTTGTGATTTTGCCATGGACCTTGGCGATTGTTCTTTTGAGGTAGATTAGTGCCAAAGCATTAAGTGCACCAAGTACGATTCTGACAGCTATCTGTTGAGACAGGCCACTCGGCTCAACAATTAGCGAGACCACGCGAGTAGGGATGTATGCGATACTCGAAATTATGATTGCACCAAGGAACGATCTGGGAACCACGCCAGGAAAGGTATTGTGGTCCCAGTATTGTAGACTGCGTGCACCGAATCCGTGATTGAGAATATCATAGCAAGCCTGTAAGTTGAAGGACTCTTCGACTTTTGTGTATGGTGCGTAATGGGCATACAGTACAATATTCAAGACGAGAATGACTTCTGCAGCGTCCATGCTTCAAGTCCTGAATTCGGTGCAAAGACCAGTTGTGATGAGTGTTGACTTATGATCACTTGTCGAGACTGAGGATGCCAAGCATGAATACCAAATTTCTCAATTATCAAGGTTCAGCTTCCACAAACATTCGCTAGATGTGAGAGTGCTGCCATGTTCTTGGTATATTCTTGGCTTAGCTATCATCTAGTCGTGAGTACAAGACCTTCCGGTATTGTCAATGAAAGCTTGATATCAAGAAATTACTGATCACTTTCGTACTCGCCGTATTTTCATGCCAGATGACCTTTGACAACAGACTCTTTCACGCAAGACATCAGATCGTCCAGACTGACTCTCATTACAGTTTTGACCTTGTAAAATCACGAGAGTATCGTAGCAGAGAGATTTTTAATATTTCAACTAGAGAAAGATGTTTGGACTCGGATCTTTATTCTATAGTAAGATAGTCTACAAAAATCCTTGACCCGACTGCTAATCTGCATAGTTTCTCTGCTATTGATCAACTCGATAGCAGTCCTATCTGAGGATCGCTTCTTGCAACGAATTGGATGGACGACGAGTCCGAATGCTCAAGCGAATTTCGGAGGAACCCCAGACGAAAGCATCAAAACGAAATTAGTCAACTTCATTGGCAGTGTTAGGATTGTTCTCAGGGCACCTCTTGTGGTAGTCAATACTGTGGTGATTATATACTTGCTTGCTCTCGGGTAGAGTCAGGGCGACTGTAGGAAACAACAGTGGTCCGGACATGTTGCAGACGCTACGTGCAAATTCATCATTCGAGTTCTGCATTTACAAGCAGCATTATCGGATGCATAGCGAATCACAGCGCTCGGGGTGGCCTTCCTTCCACGAGGTTTCAAGTTCAAACACACCACAGTGTCAAGAAGCTCGACACCAAATGCGCCGTCACGAAAGACATCGACTATGTTGCGACCTCAATCAAGTTGCCTCTTCTAATTGATGATCTATGAACGATGTGATAAATTTTACATGAAGATTAAAAAGTCTCCAGCATATATACTATTGGCGCAGTCCGCTTGCTTCGTCTCGTGGAAGTTTATCTTACTGTGTATGCTGGAGGGGGCAGACTCAAATCCTCCATAATGTATCTGGGAGGTGTATTTCTTGTGCAGGTTGAAGGCCTTTGGAGATTGGCTGCAGGTCGTCGGATGTTGACGACGGCTTCTGGCAAGGATATCTGGGATCCTTGTCGTCTTGCTGCATCAGCCAACTTGCTTGCCTGAATGCGAGCACGAATGCGGGTTCTCATTGCTTCTGTCTCTTCATCATCGAGTTTTGCCCTCGCGTCGCGTCTCATCTTTGCTTTGATGAGTATCATAGCAACAATTAAAAGCACAGCACCAAAGCCAGCAGCGAAGAAAAAGGGAATTGTTATGTCCTGGTCGACAGGTCCTTGAGATGTCCCATTTGGAGAAGTGTTGGATTTTTTTGAAAGTTCGATTGGTGCTGCAGTAAGTGACTGTACAACCAGCGATAGTATGACAAATATTGCGGTAGACATGGTGAGATTGTGCTGGGATCTAGGTGAGTCTACTGGAGATTTACGATGCTGGAATCAGAGTGCAGGGACTGCACCCTTATAAATCCTCGCAAAACGAAGATCGAAAACGAAATCATGTTCGGTTGACTCGAAGATGAAGTCATTGTAGCAGAAATCTGATTTCGTTCGCATTTGAACAGGTCGCTTGGCTTGCGATTCATGTTTTAACAAGGAATCATTTCACATGAATTCGTAATGCACGCTCATGTCTGCTTCGCGAGGTGTTGCCCTCTACTTGAGATCGTCGTGGATACCGGATTCCACAGCGTTATTAGCTTTTTTTTCAAGTAGCCACTTAATGTCATTAAATTTCTCCACTATCAATATTTTGTCCCACTCGACGCGACGCGACTTGTGTTGAATTTTATTCCACATCGATAGCCTTTTTGAAAGGTGTATGGCCAGTACTGGGGACCATCTGGTCAATGGTCTAGCGAACAGGTATGCAGACAAGCTCACTTCCGGCACAAGGGAAGAAGACATTGAGGATGCAGATCTCTTTGACGAATTGGAATCCTTTGACGATACTGCTTACCGCTCGGCTCGTCTGCAGCAACTATCGAGCGAGATAAAAGCAATCAAGTCATTATCGCCAGATCATGGCACGTATCAGGAGATTCGTGAGGAAAAGGAAGTCTTGAATATCACGACGAGCAATGACCGAGTAATTGCGCACTTTTTCCATGCGGATTTCGCGAGGTGTCAAATAATGGATAAACATCTACAGGTCCTCGCACAGAGACACATTCACACTCGGTTCATCAAGATTAATGTCGACAATGTTCCATTTCTCGTCACGAAATTGCAGATTCAGGTGTTGCCGTGTGTCATGCCCTTTGTGGATGGAATAGGCAAGGAACGAATCTTGGGCTTCGAGGGACTCGGAGGGGACGATTTTTCCACGGGAACGCTCGAAGTTGTGTTGAGGAAAAGTGGTGCCATCAAGAACTTGCGAGGAGATGGAGATTTACAGGGCACAAAGAGGAGTATTATGGGATTCGCGGAAAAGGACGAAGAGTATGACAGTGATGAGTGACACGATAGTCACCAAGTCGCGTCTTTTGCTTGAAAGCATGTTGGAAGGGACTAATGCAATGCGTATAAACCAGCAAAGTCTGGTCGAGTCCATCTACGTCATGGACAAGATCATGGCTACACTTGACGCAACACCAGTCTTCAGACTGTGCAGAATTGACTTGGAGGTCACCTATGACTTCAAACGTAGTCGAGCGGATCGACGCGGACTATCGACAAATTCTTCACAAACGCTTTGCGCCTGTAAAGCCGAAAACCTCTCAGAATCTACCTTTCTGTACATTTTTATAGTAAGGCCAAATCGTAACCACCGCTCGCCTTTAAAGCACTCTTGTAAGAATCCATCTGAACGATCCTTTCTCGCCATGTTCCGACATTACTCCACCGCTCGTCCTTCAGATTGAGGTATTTTCGTTCATGAATCAGTTCCACGGGCCAACTCATCATGAAATCACTCAATCCAATGCTTTCTCCACCGAAATACTCGTGTCGAGCGAGATGATTGTGCATGAGCTGTAGTGGCTCGTATAGTTCCTGAGCCATGGCGTTCAAAAGTGGACGTGTGAGGAGATTGACGAGGGGACGTAAGATGGAGGGTGTAGAGTGATATATTACGTCAAAGATGAGACAGAGCATGCTGTCGAGCGTCATTGTCGCCGTACTAAATTCCGTAAAGTATGCGTCCGTCTCCCTCTCTTCATCACTCTTTTTCAATAACATTCCAGGGTTCAGAGTATTGACTTTTTCAGCAATCAGACGAGATTCTGCGTAGATTTTATCATTAATTTTCAGAATTGGGGATTTTCCGAGAGGATGTAATGTTTTGAGTAGTGGATACTCGCGTTCCTTGTTTCTTTCTATAGAGACCAGTTCATGAGGGACTTTCAAGTGGTGAAGTAGCCATAAGATCCGAAATCCTTGAGAGTGGTTGAGATTGTATAATGTCACTTTCTCCTCTACATTGATGTCCATATTCCTTCCACGACTCGACCAGATCAAGGTCTATACGTATAGACGAATCATTGTTCTGCAAAGAGAGGTCAGAGACGAGATCTCTTGAGTCATTTGATGAAATGCACGCATATGTGTACGGACTCATGGCCATGTGATGATTCATGGTGGCGCGGAATATACTACTCGTGTTCGAATGAACAAGTCTTGACAGCTGGGAGGCAAGACAAAAGGACGACTTCAGGATAAAGAAGAATATTACTATTTTAAATGAATGATTTTTTCGAATTGATTAAAGCTTCTCTCTTGCCGGGCCATCGAGTTTTTGAATAACCACACAGCTGGCAGTACCGCCTCCAGCACAGATACTGGCAGTACCAATCTTTCCACCCTTCTTTTCGAGCACACTAGTCAGGGTAGAGATGATTCGAGCGCCAGAACATCCCAGGGGATGTCCCATCGCCACTGCACCTCCAAATGCATTGACTTTACTTAGATCCAGGTTCAAAATCTTTGAGTTTGCGAGTGCTACAACTGAGAAGGCTTCATTGATCTCGTGGTAATCGCAATCAGCCTCGCTGACTCCGGCGTGCTTGAGAGCAATCGGTACTGCAAGACTTGGTGCCGTAGTGAAGTTTACTGGCTCACAAGCAGCATCGCCCCATCCTAGAATCTTGGCTATTGGCTTGAGGTTGTGTTTCTTGACAGCATCGGCTGATGCCAAGACTATGGCACAGGCTCCATCGGAAAGAGGAGAAGAGTTGGCGGCAGTACAGGTTCCGTCCTTTTTGAACGAAGGTCGAACACTCTTGAGCTTTTCTATGTTTAGGTTGGGAACTTCGTCATCTGTCGAGATGATCTTGTTTGGCTTTCCACGTCCTCCCGAAACTTCTATGGGTGCAATTTCGATAAAGTCTCCATTTTTGGTAGCCTCCTGCGCCCTTTGGTAAGTCCCGATAGCGAATTCGTCTTGAGCTTCACGAGTGAGCGAGTGCTTCTCAGCACAAACCTCCGCAGCATCACCCATACCACTTCCGGAGTAGACATCTGTGAGTCCATCCTTCTGTAAACCATCAATAGCTTGAACATGACCATATTTTGATCCTGTTCGCGCAGTTGGCATATAGTATGGCACGTTCGACATGCTCTCAGTACCTCCGACGACAACGATGTCGGCATTACCGGTCATGATGGTCTGAGCACCGATGATGGTAGCTTTCATACCTGAGGCACATACTTTGTTGATGGTGGTCGCGGGTACAGAGTTTGGCAGACCGGCACCAATGGTGCATTGTCTAGCTGGGTTTTGTCCCAAATTGGCAGAGCATACATTGCCAAAGAAGACTTCCTGAATATCATTTGCTGCGAGACCAGCTCGTTGTATGGCGTGTTTAATGGCGTGAGAGCCTAATTGAGGTGCTGTTAGGGAAGCCAAGGAGCCCTGGAAAGAGCCCAGGGGAGTTCTAGCGACAGAGACGATGAATACTTCTGGACGAGACATGATGTGAAGATTGCTGCGATGTGTTATCAATTCAAGATTTATCGACAATGCCAGGTTGATATTGATGCCAACTTGGTTGTGGCCTGATTGTGTACTTTGCGAGATCTCAACCATCCTCAACATTACTTTTCCCTATCGGGCAAGAGCTGCCGTCTCCGTTTGCTTAACGATATCGATATCGCACCCTACTAAGAGATGCGACGACACGGCTCCACACTCTCATCTCAGCTCAGGACATCAGGATTTGTCCCAAGTGTCGTAGCAATGAGAAACGGTAAGATATGTAATGTAGTGTAGCTGTTTGATCATGATCATAGATGGTCGAGTCGAGTGTCAGTACACATGGGAACTGCACGAGAAGTAGAGGTCGCACGACCTGTCAGTATCTCTTACAAGGACCTGATCGATCCAGCGAGACTCGACGACCTTTTCCCAGAGCTGTGCAGAGCATTTGGTGACGAACCCGAATGTCTCGGAATTCTACTCGTCCACGACTTGCCATCAGAATATCCCGAATTTCGACGTTTAGCACTCGCTCACGCTTCACGTATACCACAACTTTCAACGGACGACTTGACGCGTTTGACGAGCAAGGAGAGCAATTACCTCACAGGATGGTCTCATGGCCAAGAAATGGCAAATGGTGTACCAGACACGAACAAAGGTTCATTCTACTTCAATCCGACATATGACTACAAGCTTCTGCCACAGAGGGAGACAGTATCGACATATCCCGAGTATGAATCTTCGAATTTATGGCCCGCGATTCCAGAGTTTCAGGATTCAGTCGTCAATCTTGCCAAGTTCATTGTGAATGTCGGCAGTCATGTCGCAAGAGTGTGTGATAGCTATGTACGGTCGAGAATCTCGAACTATAGAGCCAATCATCTGGAAAACATGGTCAGAGACTCCAAGACTTGCAAGGCTCGTCTGTTGCACTACTTTCCGAACGACGGTGACAATCACGAGAGAGATGACGCCTGGTGTGGTGAACATTTAGATCATGGCTGTCTCACTGGTCTGACTAGTGCCATGTTTTTGCGACAAGACTGCACGAAAATGGCAGAGTCGATGGCGGAATTGAGCAAGTCACCGGATCCTGACGCGGGATTGTACATAAAATCCCGCTCGGGTAAAGTCAAAAAAGTTCTGATTCCACAATCTTCTCTCGCCTTTCAGACGGGCGAGGCACTACAATTGACGACGTCAAATACCTTGCGAGCCGTGCCGCACTTTGTGCGTGGATCCGCAGTCCCCCATATTGCCAGAAACACCATGGCGGTATTCATGCAGCCGAATCTGGATGACGTTTTAGGAGAAAGTGGAGTCTTGTTTAAAGACTTTGCTCGAGGCATCGTACAGATGAATTACGGCACACAAAACGAGTCTTAAATGAATGTTCTTCATGCACATACTTTTCAACATAATTTTATTCATGTATATAAATATTTACAATTCTTCATGGTTCTGTATGCTATTTGTGTGTTGAAGAGTCCAACTCGACATCTTGCTCGACACCGGCTTTTTCCTCCACATCCAGCTTCTTCTTCGTGTCGTTGGTGACGGTATCTCGCTTCAACGAGTATTCCTTCATGAAAAGGGACGCGAGGAGGGCGACGGCACAGAGCGGCGTGAGGACGATCCAGATTGTCCTCAAACTATCTGCATAGGCAGCCAACACTTGAGTACGCAACGCAAGAGGTTGAATGTGCACCAAACTCGTCACGTCTTCCGTGTTGATGGGTCCCGAGGCAAGAGGCACTCGCTTTCCCAATTGTGAAGCGTAAATGGCACCACCAATCGTGATGCCGACGGATCCACCTATCGCTCGCAAGAGAATCATGGCCGACGTGGCGACGGCCATGTCTTTCAACGGCATGGACGCTTGTAAAGTAATCATCGGCGTCTGGAAATTACAGCCGACACCCAATGCCGCCACGAGAATGTAAATCTCTTGTTTTGCGCGATTCGAAGTCGACGAGAGGTCGCACATCAGGCCGAACCCGAGCGTCATGACGGCATATCCAGCGATCGAGATTGGCTTGTATCGACCCGTCTTGGCCACCATCAGACCAGAGACGACGGCGACGATGGCGGCACCTAACGAGTATGGCAACATTTCCACGCCGGAAAGGGTCGCGGAAGCACCATAGACTGCTTGAAAGTAGATGGGCAGGTAATACGCGCCGGCGAAAAAGGTCATGGCGTGAAACGGCACGCTCGTGAGGACAGAGGCGGACGTCCTGTTTTGAAATAGTCGAGGCGGCAGGATCGGGAGTCTCTTGGTCATGAATTCGTTGACGAGGCAGATTGCCAACAAGACACCCGCGATGAGCAAGAGACCGAGAGACTCGAAACTGATCCAGCCACGGGTCGACGTGCCCTCGTTGAGTCCGACGAGGAAGCAGACGACGGCTCCGATGATGGTCACGAGTCCGATGTAGTCAAAGTTGCTCGAGACTTCGGCAAACGTCTTTCGCGGCGTGGGATTGAGTCTGAGGAAGAAGAAGAACAAGAGGGCCGCCGCTCCACCGCTGGGCAGGTTGATGAAGAAGCACCATCGCCAAGAGACGTGTTGCGTCAAGAGACCGCCGAGGATGGGTCCGAGCACACTCGCGATACCCCAAGTCGATCCGATGAGACCGCCGTACTTGCCACGCTCCGCGAGACTCGTAATGTCTGCAATGATGATGGGCACCATACTATTGATGCCTCCACCGCCCAATCCTTGAACCGCGCGCGACGCAATGAGCATGCCCACGCTCTGGGAAGCTCCACACAGGGCGGACCCGATGAGGAAGATGGCAATGGCAAAGTAGAGGATCGGTTTCCTACCGATGAGGTCCGATAGTCGACCCCAGAGCGGTATGAATGCCGCGCTCGTCAGGAGATATGAAGACCCGATCCAGGAATACAAATTCTGAGGCGCATTCAAGTCCTTGACGATGGTCGGCAACGCTACCGCCACAATCGTCTGATCCATGGCCGCCAGAAAGACAGTCAACATGAGGGCGGGAAAGACGAGGTACATGTTATTCTTCGGGATGCTGTGCACCTCTGCCGCCTTGCTCGTCTGTAAATTCGCCACGGCATCCTTCTTGACCTCGACTGTTTCTACAGCGACAGCAGCGGAATCTTCCTTGACTGTATCCGTCGTGCTCACGACTGTGCTCGTCTCACGCACGTCTTCTGATGTTTTATCAGTATGTCGTACTGATGACTCATTCGTGGCGCCTCCATGAGTGACGACGTCCAGCACTTCCTCTGCGGCAGTGGACATGGCCAATTGATACAAATGAAGATTGAAAAGTGGCAGGCGGTCGATAGACTTGTGCGATTGTGATGATTTGTCGCTGTGGGAGGGTTACGCAAGCAAGGTACAAGAGACAAGTGCCGACTCGCTACATTTAACCTCGAATTCATGGGAAAATTCATCCAATCGCGCGAATCGGGATTTGTGGAGATTTTTGTCCCGTCTTTCGATTATCCATCGGGAAATTCCATAAAAGAGGCCGATGATTTGCAATTGACTATGTATAGTCTACCATCGCCAAATCCCACGACAAGATTGATGCAAATATTCAAGTCATTGACTCATGGACAATAAAATGTGTCCAATCGGTCACATACTTCTTCAGTAGTAGCAAACAACGTCAACATGTCGGTATATAAGAGATGCGACATCATGGCATCGGCATCGGCATCGGATTTGGCCGATTAGATGCGGGCAATAACAAGCGACCACACTTTCATGCCAAATGTTAAAATTATCAGGTTCAATTCAAGAAACCTTTCATACAGTCAATCACAATCTCTCAAATGACCTACAGATCGATAGGATAGATACTAACTCGTACTCTTTTCATGCGACCGATTGTTTTCCCGTCTCTCTGTCGCAGATGGCCCGTGCTCCACCTCGTTCATGTGGTGGCCATGTTTCTTCAAGACCCGTGCAATTCCATCGAGTCCCTTGATCAAGTGTTCCTGCGCAGGTCCGAAGGAGAGCCTGACGAAATGATGACACGAAGAAGCGGCCAAGTTGCGTCGATGTGAGGGATTGATGTCAAAGAATCTGAATATGAGTTAGCGACTTGAAAATTTTGACCCACCAATAGGCAGACGATTTTCCACTTACACTCCTGGCACGACAATGACCTTTTCCAGTAGACATTCCTCAAAGAATGACATTCCATCCCTGATTCCCTTTGGCAACTTTGATAAATCTAGCCAGATATAAAAGGTCGCTTCTGGTGGTACATGGACTTTCAATCCCATCTTGGCAAGTCTGTCCAGTACATAGTCCCTCTTCTTCATAAAGTGTTTCTGCAGAGCAATCACGTCCTGCCGATATCTCTTAGGTTCCAGTAGCGGGATTGCTGCACATTGGAGTGGATGAGAGGCACCACCGTCCAGGAAAGATCCGCTGCTTGCTAGACCCTTGATCATTTGCTTCGGACCAACCACCCAGCAGACTCTCCAGCCTGGTAATCTCAAGGTCTTTGTCAAGCCCTATCATATCAACATATTTCACCACAAGCGTGCATTGATTTCACATACATCGATAATGACAATGCCATCTTCGTTGACGTCATCAACATATGCTGCTGAAGAATTGGTTGTGCCATCACAATTGGACGTGTAGTTGTAACCCGAGTAGAATTCATCCATGATTAAAGTGGCATGTCCCTTACATATCTCCATCACTTCCTTTAGTTCTTCTCCACGGACCATTTGACCGGTAGGGTTTCTCGGATTGCTGGTCAATATGACACTGATTCCGCGCTTTATCTCATTCCTGACCAATTCAGGATGAATCTTGTACGAATCGTCCTCCTCCAAAATGCCGGGAATGCTCACGAATCCTTTAAACAAGGAAAGGACGTCGGTGTAAGCGGTATAATCCGGCACAAAAAAGCCGAGAAATGATTCAGAGAGCATGGCTGCAACTCGGACGAGACCCGCACGACCGCCTGGTACGATGCAAACATTTTCCCACGAGTATTGACTCTTTTTATCCTTTCGATAGAGATCATTGTAAAGATCTGCGACGGCCGTCCTCAATTCAGTCAGACCAGCCGTTGGTGCGTACTCTCTCATGGCATCCGTCACCTCGATCGTCGTTGGTTTCTCCGGAGCACCCGCCAACGAGCCCGTTTCTGGTGCACCCTGTCCAAAGTTCGCCCACTCTGCATCATCTGCTTTGTAGCCCAACTCAGTGGCTCGATCAGTGCAGTAAATAACTCCAGTGGTGCTGACATTTCCTATGCCTGGTAGCTCATGACCGTGCTTTTGCTTTGGGTGTTCATTTCCCGTTTGTTTTCTGTAGCGTCTGTAGTGCTCGTTATCTTCTTCATGCTGGGAGTCCCTGGCGCCCGCATCACCCTGAGCCATTCTGAGATCTAATGACTTGCCACCGAGTGATTCAGACACGCAATCTAGTAAAGATGGTTTGTGAATTCGAGGAAGTAGCAGACTGCAATTGAATATGGATATGGGAAATGCTTGGCGAGCTCCGGGTCGCACAAAGGCAGGGTCATGAGTGCGGAGCCGTTCTTCAGCCACTTCATCGTCGGCTCTTTTTGCTTCTTTTCCTGTTGGTGCTTTGTTGTAAATTCGTGTCTTTGCCTTCGATTGCTGTAGTTGACAGATTGGCACTGAAACTGAAGCACTGATTGTTTAGACATGCAATATTGTATACTTGTACAGAAGGTTCTATAAGTACTGTAGCTATTGATACAGGGTTCCCTTTTTCACCCGGGGTCATTAAGTTATTGATTGCAAACGCCTGCGCTATAATCATGCTGTACAATACGGAATGCTTATGTGCTCTTTCGCT
Organism: Taphrina confusa; assembly: GCA_005281535.1. Classification (NCBI taxonomy): domain Eukaryota; kingdom Fungi; phylum Ascomycota; class Taphrinomycetes; order Taphrinales; family Taphrinaceae; genus Taphrina; species Taphrina confusa. The sequence continues at coordinate 39,220 of RHGJ01000024.1, read as the reverse complement.
CCTGGCTGCGACCCTCTGACTTGGCAAAATCGAGGAGGATCGTCGCCAGACATTCTAATTTCTCGGCACATTCTTTCGTCTGGACAGCGCGCCGTAAGGACCACGTGTTTGTCTCCTTTTCAGTATCTACATAGCGCACCCTGCATCTGTCTGCAGAGCTTGTCATTGGCACCATCAATTTCGAATGATCCGTAAAGTTGATCTGTAAAGTACCATCGCTCAAACGAAACAAGATCCCAGCTTTGGTTCGGAGATAATGAGTCATGTACAATGCTTTGTCATTTGTGGTGTCCTGTTTAGATGTCCGGCTCTCGATAGAGGCACTATTCAGGTGTGTCGTCATATAACTTTTGAAGTGCTTTAAAAGATACACCTTCTTCTCCAATTCCTTTGGAGGTGAGTCTACTGAGTGCTCGATCTGTGATGTGGAATTGGCTGAAATGTATTGAAAACTGACAGCAAGCTTGCGGAGCACGATGGAGGTCGCATCGTTGAAGTAAACACCGGTCGATTCATCCGACAACTGGTAGCCAAGCCCATAACGGTGAGAGTAGTCAACCCACTTGGAGATGTGATGTATCGAAGCAGTCTCACTCGTCTCTGTATTGTCATTACCGCATGCAAGCTTATCATGAACAGCACTTTCTAGCCACTTCGCTAAGCGCTTGACGGCCTGCCAAGAACTTGTACTTGTCTTGTCGTCGACAGATATCAGGTTGCTTGCCTCGTCCATTACATCTGATGATATATGCTTGAGCGGACGGTTCGTGCGGCTGGTTGCCACTCGACTCACAGGTCGGCTCATCGGCTCTAGTGCTTTGTCTTGTTGTTGTGCATCGGTGTTGGCGCGACTCGACCGGCTCGATGATCGACTTTGTGGTGCAGTCTCACTCTTCGATTGAGCGTCACTCGCTAGACCGCCGACAGGTGCCAAGGAACTCACCGTCCGCCGAATGGGCCTTGAAAGACCACTAGAAATCTGTACATCATCTTGAGCTGTCATCGTCGTCAATTGCGCGAATCTTGAAGATCGTGTGATTGGCCTGTTAGGCTCACTGACGACGCGGGTAGCACCTCGCAATCTGGAGCTTATTCTCTCGTCCCGTAATGCAGGCACACCTGCTGCCTCATCATTGGTTCGTGGAGGCGAAGCGACCGCAGACTTCACAGTCTGCGTCAATTTGGACATAGCCTTGGTATACGATGGTGCTCTCAGTGCTCCTGCGCCCAGAGTCGTACGTCGTAGATCTCGAGCTCGGACATCACTTACATGCGATGTTTGTACGCCAATGTGCTGATCTTGTCGATCATCATCGTTCAATTTCACAGATTTCAATTTCTCGGACAAGGTGTCCGTTCGACCTCCTGCCCTCTCACTCCTGAGGTTGACCATCTTGGCAGTTGGACCAGTTCTTGGGCTCAAGGACACTGGCAAGTAACGATCGCCCTCGGGACGCTCGACCACGACATCCACTTTCTGACCAGGCTCGCGGCCCGCACTTTGATCTTGGCCGATACCCGCATTGACTGACACGAAGTTGAGGTTGCGCCTAAAGACTGAAGTGGCTTGACCCTCGGGCCATTGAGGCTGTTGCAGTTTAGCACTCGGGGGTATTGAACGTGGCATGATTCCTGTGTTGAAGAATGGATGGCTCGCGAGATCGTCCAGACTAGGTCTGTTGTCCGGATCGGTACTGAGCAGGCTGGTAATAAGATTCTTGGCATTTGCGGAAACATTTGCTTCTGCCGGGAACTCGTATTCGTTGACCTTGATCTTTGCATAAATCGCTTTGACATCCTTCGATTGGAAAGGTGGTTTACCTACAACCATTGCATAGAGGATGATGCCAATGCACCACAAATCAACCTCATAACTGTGGCCTTCTGGAGATGCAAACAGCACTTCCGGAGCGATATAATTTGGCGTCCCGCATAAGGTCTTTTTTCTGTCGTTGTCGTCTACTAAAAGAGCTGCAAGTCCAAAGTCGCCAACTTTGATACACATGTGCTCATCCAGAAAAAGATTACCGAGCTTCAAGTCTCGGTGAATGACTCGCCTGGAATGCATGTATTTGGTTGCGCCTAGAATCTGAAGTCCGAAATACCTCACTTCTGGCTCTGTGAATCTCGTCCGGCGGCGCAGCATCTCCGCCAATGTACCGTTCGTACAGATGTCGAGTATCATATACACGTTGACATCGTCTTCGAAACAATCTAATTGACGAACGATATTAGGATGATCCATAGACTTGTGCACCTTTATCTCTCCGAGAAGTTTCATTTTGATCTTCTCAGAAGTAATAGACTTTTTGGCAATACATTTGGCCGCTAGTCTTACACCTTGAAAATCTGTGACTTCGAAACATCTAGCAAATCCTCCCTTTGTAGTCAGCCTATGTGCTACATCCATGGATGCTGCTCTCACCTCGCCTAGAAGACCTCGTCTGAAGTACGATCTATCACGTTTCTTGTCGTTGATCATTGCAGGAGGTGTGTAGCATAATGAACTTGCTTTGACCTTCTTCTTCGCCTCACCTGCGTTATGCTTAGCCTCACTGGCTGGCAGGCGGACGTTCGGCGGCTCGATTGTCGCCAGAGCCGGCATGACTACGGTCTCAAAGAACGTCGTTCTCCCTCGAAAGGATCACCTCGACAAATATATGCACAAGTTGTAAGCTGCTCACCAGCAGAGAGAGAAGAATTCTAGGGTGAGTTTGTATTGATGGTTGTTGTTGCTTGAAGCTGAGAGAATCGTTGCTCCCACGACTGTACGAGATATACGAACGATCCCGCGCGCGTCTTGAACCACAAACTGGGACACGCTCCACACCACACAAATGAACATTCTCGAAATCTGAACTACAGCGGTCTTCATCGGACCAGCTCTGTTCTTTCCTTCCAATCCAGAGTCAATCTAGAGTCAAAGGATTGTCGTACATATATCACATCACAATTCACGATTCGCTTTTGCATAGCAAAACCTTGCCCAGCGTAGACGTAACACAAGCTGGACGTCCTGTCTGGCCCAAGACATGTCTCGCTTAGACGAACGTGCAGCAGATCTGCCCATTCATTCAAAGGTCAAGAGTACGTCGATCGTTCCTCCCTCGTTGGATGCACAAATCGATAAAGATGTGCCGTCATCAGAATCCAAGCATTCCGAAAAAAGTGTTGTCAATGCTCCGAAAGCAGCACTCCCCAATGCGAACATCTCAAGCAGTGCCAAGAGGAAGCAGAGCAAGATACGTCTTGACTCAGATGAGTCTGACGAAGAGCCATTGGTAAGTACAACACATCCAGAGTACATAAAAGTACCATAGACTAACTTATAAAGAATAAGAAGACTAAAGTGGATATAAACTCCAATGCTCGAGCATCTTCAGAACATGAGCCCGAAACTCTTCTTAAACTCGACACGTCACGATCTGAACGGACAAATGGAGCTTCGAAAGATATTACACAAGTTTCTTCAGAGCATAAGCCGGTAAATAAAGGGAGTAGAACTGGGAAGCATGTCACGAAGCGTACAAGCCCGAGTGAGTCAGAATCCGATGAGCCACTGAAGATAGTGGATCCGGTCAAGCAGAAGAACTCTTCAGTGTCAAAGGCTGGACATCCTCCAAAAAACCGACCTGCAGTCGTGAAGGAAGAATCTGACTCGTCTGACGAAGAGCCACTGATCAAGCCCGCCAAGAAGGGTACGGTGAAAGATACAGCCAAAAACAGTAAACGCGTCAAGGCAGAATCTTCTGACCTGTCATCGGATGATGGGCAACCATTAAAGAGTGCGATCAAGGCTCGTTCTGCTCCTGTAAAATCAAAGATCGCGAAAGTGCAACCTGCAAAGGTCGCTTCTGTAGCGAAAAAGGTCGACGGTAAGAAGACGAAGTCGACTGTCAAAAAGGAAGACAGCGACGATGACGCCGACGAGCAATATCGCTGGTGGGAACAGGAAAATGAAGACCACTCCGTCAAGTGGAAAACACTCGAGCACAACGGCGTGGTATTTCCGGACCCATATCAACGTCTTCCGAAAGATGTAAGGATGAAGTATAATGGAAAGTCTGTGCAGCTTACTGCTGAGGCCGAAGAAGTTGCAGGATTCTTCGGTGCCTTGATAGAAACAGAACATGCACAAAATCCTGTTTTTGTAAAGAATTTCTTCGAGGATTTTCAAAAGGTTTGTAAAGACTCTGGAATGAAGAAAGGAGATATACCAGAGGAATATAAAAAGTGTGACTTCAGACCCATGTTTGAATATTTTGAGACGAAGAAGGAGGAAAAGAAAGCTATGTCGAAAGATGAAAAGAAGAGGATCAAAGAAGAGAAAGAGGCTTTGGAGGAGAAATACAAAGAGGCGATCGTTGACGGTCGCAAGGAAAAGATTGGAAACTTCAGGATCGAACCGCCAGGGCTTTTCCGAGGTCGTGGGGCACATCCCAAAACTGGTCGACTCAAGACGAGAGTACAACCCGAGCAGGTAACCATCAATATAGGCGAGAATGTGCCCGTGCCTGCACCGCCTGAAGGACACAAATGGGCAGAGGTCAGACATGATAATACCGTTACATGGCTTGCGACTTGGAACGAAAATATAAATAACAATGTAAAATACGTTATGATGGCCGCGGGCTCCTCATTCAAAGGTCAGTCCGACCTCAAAAAATACGAGAAAGCTCGGACTTTGAAGGGTTGTATCAAAGATATACGTAAAAAGTATGAAGCCGAACTCAGCGACAAAGTGATGGAAACTCGTCAACGAGCTACTGCTATGTACTTCATCGACAAATTTGCACTTAGAGCCGGTAATGAGAAAGGAGAGGATGAGGCTGACACTGTGGGATGTTGCTCATTAAGGCTCGAACACGTATCGCTACGACAGCCACAAACAGTCATATTTGACTTTCTTGGTAAGGACAGTATACGTTACTATAATGAAGTGGTTGTCGATCAAAGGGTCTTCAAAAATCTGATGATCTTCAAGAAGGGCAAGAAGGACGAAGACATGATCTTTGATCGTCTCAACACTGGCAAACTCAACAAGCATCTCACCGAGCTCATGCCCGGACTGTCAGCCAAAGTCTTCCGAACTTTCAATGCATCCTTCACATTCCAAGAACAGCTCAAGCAAACCGATCCGAAGGCCTCTGTTGCTGATAAGGTCTTAGCATACAATCGAGCGAATCGCGAGGTCGCTATTTTGTGTAATCATCAGCGAACAGTGTCCAAGACACATGATGCAGCAATGGAAAAGATCGAGGACAAAGTGAAGGAGCAGAAATACCAAAAAATGAGACTACAGCGGGCTATGATTGATCTTGAACCAAAGTTGGCAAAGAAGAAGCCCACGTTACTAGCATACGATTCTGATGTAGATGACGAATGGATTGCTGAGCATCACGACGTCTTGTACAATCGTGAGGTCGAAAGGATCAAGAAGAAATTCGACCGCGAGAATGAGAAGCTCGTAGCAAATGATGAAAAAGCACTTACCAAAGATGTCTTGAAGGAGCGTTTGCAGGCTGCCGACGATCTCAAGGCACTTCTGAAGCAGGAGAAGAAGACCGGCAAAGTTATTGCCAAATCTGGACAAACGATCGAAAAGCTCGAGACACAAGTACAAAAACTTGAAGAGCGAATCGCTGTGACAAAGACACAGATGATCGATAAAGACGAAAACAAGACCACAGCATTAGGCACGAGCAAGATCAACTACATTGATCCACGACTTACCTTTGCTTGGTGCGCCAAGTACTCTGTCCCAATCGAAAAGATGTTTACCAAGACCCTACGAGAGAAATTCTTGTGGGCAGCTGAAACTCCGGCTGACTGGATATTCTGAAGCACAAGCGTTATAATTCATGTAGAAGCATGCATCACAACCCACATTTCGCAAGCTCTCCTGCACAATGATTGCAAAGATGGATTGATAGAAGTGGCAACTTGTTTGTTCATTCCTCCTGATCCTGATACTCCTCGCCACAGTCCTGCTTGGCAGCAATGCGAATCCCAACAGAGTCAGTGTACTGACCCTCTACCCACAACCTTTGCGCTGCAACTCGCCAAATGTGACTCGTTAGATGATTCTTGGTGCTCGTGTCAACCACCATGAGGACGTCGTCAGATTTAGTGATGTCCTTTACGAGTGAGATTTGCGTGGGTCCATTTTGATCGAATGCAATCAATTGCCATTCGACCTGTGCGTTTCTAGGTAATTCACTACCTGGCGTCATCTGAATCACGACCAACTTGATGTCATCACTGAACCACATGGACCGCAAGGCGAGCTCGACGTGCTTGATGTGTCGTGCATCCAATACATAACAAAGCATGATGCCGTGCCAATGATCGATTTTGACACTCTTTAGTACCCTGCCGAGTGATTGTAAACTCCAAACAATCTCTTCACTAATGGTGTGCGGCATTTCCATGGTCGCGGGCACGAGACCGATTTGACCACTGATGAAAGCCAGTCCGTTGGCGATACTGACTTGAGAGTATGGACCAATGTTGGATGGTGCCCAATATGAGCGGCTCTGTACCCATAACCGCCTCGCATGACTACTTCTTCGAGGCGGGAGGGAGATTGTGTACAGAAAGTACTTAATACCTTCGGGGAGAGCGGTACTGTAGCATACTCGAGAGGGAGGGTGTGATGTCGTCCACAGTGAGCCGTAAGCTTTGTTGATGGCGGTAAAGTCCGACATGGAGCGTAGTATGAGTGTACAGAATAAAATGTCTTCCTTTGATTCTGGTAGGAGTGTAGTGAGAGGCGGCGAGGATGCTGTGATGGTGTATTTCACTAATGTATAGATACCATTCGAGATGGTTTCTGACTCTCCTTGAACTTGTTCAGAAGCAGTGTGACGAATCTCTGTATGCGTATCTCGTATGCTTGGTTCATCGTCAATCAGTGGTAATGCCTCGAGTTGTGCCAACAATCGTTGATTCTCCACCTCAAGACTGATTGCTTGCCTAAGCGGTGTCTGCCAGTCATCCGTATACCTCTGTTTGTCTTCGACCTTGGCCTCGAGCTTTAGATGGGCAGTATCACTTTCGAGATGAACAATTTCTTGATTGGTTATTACCAGCTTCTTCTTGAACAGTGGGCAATCAAGAACGATCGACTCGTATTCTCCACCCTCACCACAAGGATGTACCTCGAATCTTTCCTTTAGAATGGCCATTCGGCTCTCGATTTGAGCCAGTGACTGCCCGAGATGTTTTGACGTGAGGCCTACGCAAGCAACCTTGATCAATATTGCTTCGAGACCATTATCAATCATTTCCCTGAGTAAATCAGTCTGATCTCGTTCCCAAAGATATGACAAGACAGTCAATCCGAGTCTACCCGCGACATTCTCGACTCGTAGTCGCTGATAATTGGAAGCGATTGCACCCACACTGACAGCCTGTGTATCTGGCATTTCCTCCTATACCGCATCAACCTCAAGTCCAGCGAAACCGTTGTGATGACATACGATGACCCTAGTGAGCAAGTTGTAGAGGTCTTCCGTTTCATCTCCAAGAGCTTGATTATAATGTAAACTCTGCTGAATATTTTTCCCACTGATCTCTTGTCTATACAGGGGTAGATCCAGGGCAGCAGAGTAGAGTTGTATAATGTCGTGACCCACTGTCTGATACATCCAACTATCCATCTCATCTTTGCCATTGCTCGGAGGATGTAGATTGGCCAGCGAAGTGATCTCATGCCCATTAGCGACGCAGTGCATCATGTTGAAGCATGAATCCTTGCCGCCTGAGATTAAGGCTACTGTTTTCATGGTCCTTGGCTATCTTCGGATCATCTTGTACTGATGACTCTGAATTAGACTAGTTTGAGCATTTTCTTAGGCAGCGACGATGAGGCAGAAACCCAATGTTTTCATCAAAATTGCAGCGTTTGTACATAGATCAGCAATTCGACAAATTTATCGCATCACAAATCGAGGATTCCGCGCAGTGGAGTTGACATGACACACATATAGAATAAGCTAATAGCACAAACAATGCCATCGCTAAATCAAACTACATTACAGCTATATACTGTGCTGACGAAAACCACAACCCATAAGGTCAACCGTCATGACACCATTGACACTCAGTACTCATTTGGATATGTCTCTGGATATTCCTCTCCAGCATCAGACTGTTCAGTCGTTTTTTGCTCTGTCGTTTCCCCGTTTGCATCTTCTGTCTTCCTCTTTTTCGACTTCTTCGCTTGTTGTCCAGCATCCTGACGCTCCTCGAGCAATTTTGCATTCTCTCGATATTTCGTCAGATATATTTTGAGGGCCTCGCTGTAGTTCTCAAATCCCAGCGAGGTCATGGCGAAAAGAATGTCTTCTCCGTTCACGGTTTTGCGCTTCTCCTGGCTGCATTTTTCAGAGGCTTCGCTCGTGATGAAAGATATGAATTCTGATATACATTCTTGCACACATTCTTTCGCCTCCTTTGCAATCTTCGCGTTTTCTGGCAGAGCAGACTTCATGATGCGTAAAACATTCGCGATTGGTATGTCCGCCGGCGCAATTTCGCGCGCAAGAATCGCTTCATCCTTTTCGTCTTGCAGTGGATCTGTGGACTCGTCAAACTGTTGTTGCGGCTCTTCCATGGTTTACTGCGCCGTTGCGAATACTTTGGCCCGGTTATTTTGCTGTAGCGTGTCTGTTACCAAGAAGATATCTTGAAAGGCCTGACTGACCGAGTCGACTCGCAGTGTGTAGCGACAACAGACGACACGCTCGCATGCACAAACTCCGTCGACGCGCTGTTAGAACCCTAAGTTTGGAACGATAAACCCTGATCATTTATCATTCACGTGAGACGGCTCGTATTTGTCGTTTGAGCGCACTCCATCGCCGATTCGCCTTACAGTAGACGCTCAGGACACATCCGACTACATTGTACGTACCGTATACGTGTGCCTCATTGTTCCAGACAACAATTAGCTCCGTTGAAACAGTTGTGAGCGACTTCAAGTCTATAGTGGCTTCCAGATAATAGAAGCGTGCGGCAAATGTGGTCCCCCGTTCTGGCAGTCCTGGCTGCAGTCGGCACTGGTAAGCATAAGATTGAAGCCTGTTTGAGAACGTGTCATTGACAAGCCAGTATCTGCTACGCATCAAGCTACGGTGTACAAATTCCCTAATGCGGCTCAAGGCGAGCATCATGTACCTGCTCTATCTGCCCCGGAATCACGACAAATATTCAGTGAGGTGTTCAAGGTTTCCCGTTATCACAAGTTGGGATTCATCGGACAACAGTCTAGAGTTCTCGACAATATGAATATCAACGACGAATTAGAGAGCGACGATAATGGGCTGTGGTCCCAGACTGCGGGATCCGTTGTACTTAATATTGCGGGCGTCACGGATCCGATGCACATCTTTCCCAACGCTCGACCACTCTACCATATAATCGATAGTCCACCTTCTGATGCTTACTCAGACTTATTATTGCGTCTGCTTGGACAAGCTGAAGATCTACGTTCGGAGCGATTGGAAAAGGTCTACGCTAACGCGAGAGGAGGAGGTCTCTACCTGAGTCCGCCACTGAAGGTACAATTTGTTACATATTCTACGTAAGTTTTATGATTGACCTGCCCAGAACATTCACGAACATATTAGACACGGACCTTCCATCGATCGGTTCAAAAAGTTCTATGGCGAGGAAGTTGCCCAATGCTTTGATATCAAGGTGCCAGAAGACCGAGCATTTATCGCGGAGTTGTCTGCGCTCGAGTCATTCATCGCTGCGCTGGCGCGTGTGGCTGTACCACTTCATCAGCAATTCGCAGCTGGTCACCTGGTTGGGCTCGAAAGTCTATATTACAAGTATGGAGCGCACTCATCTCAATATGCTGCAGGCTCTAAAGCCATGCACATAACATTGTCTTCGCTTCACGAACGACTTGCAGAATTGCAAGATTCACGCTTGTTTGTGTCTCTTCTGCCCCCGGTACAAAGAACTAGCAAGTCATCGATCCTCAAGCGTTGGGAAGAGAACGAAGCTGTCTTTGGTGATATTCATGCTGCACCTTCACTAGAGGGATATGCCAAGTCTGAGTACCCAAATGATGCAAAGGTCCTCCGTCGAGCCAGTAAGCTATCATACAACGGTTGCTACAGCTCTCAGGACGCGTGCGAGTCTGACACCAATGATTGCTCCGGACATGGTTCCTGCCAAAAGTATCTCGACCAGGAGGATTGCTATCAATGTGCTTGCACTCCGACCACTAAGAACTCGACGGTTGGTGCCGGACACAAAACAACGGTGTGGGCGGGCCCTAGCTGTGCAAAACGAGACGTGTCATTCGAATTTCAAGTGTTCTTTTGGTTCACGGTCATGGCCGTGGCGACTTTGTGGTGGGCTACCAAGCTCTTGTATAGCGTCGAGATTGGATCTGGTGGTGTCCTAGCCGCCACGGGCTACATCAACAAGGGTGCAGCAGCCTCTTCTTAGCCCTCATAGAGAATTCGGTCCTTTATATAGTTGAATAATCTCGACCAATTTTGTCCAAGCACTGGAATATTGATTTTGCTAACATGAAACCTCAAGCTACGCACGAGTGCCACACTCGATCATGGCAAAGATAGCATTGCTATCGAATTTGATTATTATTGATACGGAAGGAAGATGTGTATCGACAGGGCAAGAATATCGTTACACAAATAAAATACCTGAAAGGATAGGTTTCAAGTTCTGTTCTGATTGACTGACTCTCATTGTGTACTTGGAGTGATAAGAAGAAGATGCTTCATCCAGCTCCAGGTTATTCACAGCCAAGGAGGAGCTCTTTCATATGCTCCACAAGCTGTATTCACTCAGTCAAGCTGCATTCTGTATCATGGGAAATGTGTAGGTAGAAGTTGTATAAGACTTGCCGGGTTCAATGTGTCGCTTGCGTCTTCCTTGTCTTGTGAGTCCCTGGTGCGCTTGAGCACAAAATCCATGGGTATCTGCCTCTCATGTTTTGGTCACGACCAGCACGAGCACGAGTATACGAACCAGCGCAATGAGCGCACTCCTCTATTGCAGGATCCCACCGCAGTGTTGCAACAACCACGGCTCGATCCCACGCCTGAGGATCAACAGAGAGATCAGGAAGCGCTGAAACGTATAGTAGATCGCACGGCAGAGAATCTAATCAACATTCAAAGCACCTTTGACCAGCGCAACAATGGTCATACAGTCGAAGCTAGTGAGAAAACAGCTCATTGCAAATACCTCGTCGAGCGCTTGCGCAACAAAGAGCGAAGCACGACGACTTCATCAACTTCTGGTGCCTCTGAGACTGCTATTGATCAGGCGGCGCCAGTACCGCCCAAAAGCAAGTCTCAACTTGTCATATCGAGAGCTGAGATCACGAATGAAGAACGTCGCCTATTGGACCGGAGCTGCAACATTTACGACAGCGCCATTGAACAACTGAAGGTCGTCAAGCCAGTCGACGATATTGTAGTCAGACTCACCTGGGAAAAATGAGTCGCTAATGCGGCCACTGAATAGATGGTCAATTCGACTCTACTTGATGTAGTGTAAAGTTGTTTGACACATTTCGCAGCGTTGCGATAGTAACAGCACCAGAGTTCTTGCAGGTACGAGTACGGAGGCAAGAGGTACCGGCCACGCTACCAAATGTAATGCTCAGAATCACTGATATTGTGTCTGGCGGGACAATTCCGCGTTGCCGAGCAGTCTATACATATCTCCCGTCTCTTTCGGGATAGAGCTACTGCTTGGTCATAACTCATTAGTTGACTGACAGTGTCGAGTATCGGGCACTTTGGACCTGGGTAGACCAGCTGCGAGGGTGCTCTGATTTCTTTGAGCCTTCATGCATCTGTCAACTGTTATGTATATAAAATTATCATTCAATCAACATGACTGTAGATGAGACAAGTGATCCAATTGCATGTATGCTTTACTGGGCACCGTATATGACCATTATCGTTGTGAAGAGCAGGCTGACGTTGTCAATGATTCCATCCCATGTTTCTGCTTCAGGAAGCGTCATAGCGCGACACGTAGACCACTACCTACGGAAGCTCCGTTCAGTGGCTTCAAACTTTCTTTTGCTCAATGTCGTCAAATCTTGATATCATACCGACTCGTTCTATGCTGAAGCGCTACCAGTAAGCACCTATCTGAATTACGACGACAATCTTTCTAAGGAATCATTGGGACCAGTACTTCCTGGGCGTGATTAATGACCTTATTCAACCGCCAACACTCCTGATGGCAACAACTAGGAAGCGTGCTCACGGTGCAATCGATGGTCAACCGAGATTCCCCGTGTCTGACAAAGCACAAGTGGTATCGCAGACAAGTTATGTGGGCAACGAAAAAGTAGACAAGAATCTATCCACAGCAATTGCAATCCGGCCGATCTTAGCAGACTTCAAGTCAGGTCAACTCAGTCACAAATCAATTCGCGAGCGCCTCCAAGCACTATCGGCGAGCTCGTTCCCAAGGCAGGACGAATGGACACTCATGTACTTGTTGGGCGTTCTCGGAAAAGAACAACAGGAGCAAGAAGAACTGGAAGAGACTTGGTTGGCGCTTGTCGAAATTATGCTCCATGTACCTTCAGCTCGCTTACAGATCCTTCTCAAGCGGACTGATTTGGTTGCTCTACTAAGCTCGTTTTTCAAAGCAAACAGCAAGGTAGAAACATCTGAAGCTCTTCGACGAATTTTACATATGGTTAGACAGCTACAGACCACTCGAGAATTACGCAGGCTGGTGAGTACGACATTCGAACGGGCATGTGAAGTAGTGCTCGTATGCATTCAAATGTTGCTGCGGCGGAATACACTTGAGTGGTCTTTGCTCGACCCATTCCTAGAAATCCTTCTCTTCAATGTCAAGCATCAACCTAATCACAAAAAGTTGCTCGAATGGATGCGCTCACATGGAGTAATCAATATAGTAACGCTCATCGATAGGTTTCATCATTCGAGTCCCAACATCGATCGACTATTACAATCTACCATCTTCGAGGAGTCTGAATTACTGAATCTGCAGTCGATGCGCGATGTACTCGGCCCATGTGCCTTCGGACCTGGGCTTGAGCATTTATGCTCTTTGACCTTCACATGTGTGAACTCACTCGTCAAAAACCAATCGAAAAGACTAACAATCAAGAATTCTCTATTGGAGATGTGGCTTTCGATCGCTGATCTCAAGCAGTCCGCAAGCATATTATCTCGCTATCAGGATTCACATCATGATTCGAACATCACCCGGCCACTGTCTTCCAATGCAAGCAGCACGACCGCATTGCAAAAGCTGATAGAAAGTGCTATGTCGCAGGATCATGATGACCCATCCATTATATGTGCACTGTTGGAGCTTGATTTGGACCTTATAATTCCTTCACATGAGAAAGCTCTATGGCGTTACATCGATCTTTGTCAAAGCAAGCGCTTACTAGCGATTTCGATGAGGTCTTACGTCCAGATTCGATCCCTTCCCGTTTTCTTCAGCTCCCTTCTATCATTAAGTGAAAAGACCAAGGACATTATCGACGATCAATTTTTGAATATAGTGGCCAACGAGGTTGCCAAGATGACAACAACTGTACAGAGCGAGATACTTCAGACTGTTTTACATTGTAAATCACCTCTGAAGCAGGTTTTGTTAGTCGGCCTTGTCGGTGGACTATCCCTAGAATCCGCTGTGTTGCGACAGAACATTCAAGATCTCTTTTTGCTCCAGAGCAATCCCGACCTGAAACGCATGGTAGCTCTCAAGCTCAAGTCTCACCCGGCTTACGGAACATCAGAGTCGCAAGGGCTTTTTCAATCTGCAGCAGAATTGGAGGTTTGGCTGCGCAGAAAAGAGCTCGATAGTTGTGCGGGGACTGCCACCGTAATTGCAGACGGCACTTTTGCAGCCATGAGGGACATCCTTGTGGCAAAGGACAATGCAAAATTGTTGCAGGCTATTATCGCGAGATGGTTGCCCACGCTAGTGCCGCTTCTTGACGCTGACCAGAGAGCAGAATTTGTGGGTATAATTGCTCACAGATCCAATGATTCAGTTGTGACAGATAGTCTCTTTTGTTCTCAGACTCTGCTTGAGAATGTCGATTTACATTCTTCGCTGCAGGAATACTTCCTGAGCTTACTAGATTCGCCAAACGTCCGCCTTCTAGAAGCTTTACCGATAGATTTCTTCCACAAAGGCGTCAGACGCCAGATTGTCTCACGACTACTCTCCAAAGGAGACGCCTGTGTGACAGATTATAAGGTCCTGCTAAAGTATGCTCGTGCAGGAATATTGCCATCTTTCAACAATGCTCAGAACTACTCGCAGTTTGCAAGCAGAAGCCTTGCATTTTCCGGAAACAGTAGTAACATTGAGGTCGAAAGTCTCAGACGCATTTATGTCAAGAGCCTGACCAAAGAACAATGCGAAGAGCTCATGCAGTCTCTTCCTCTAGCTCTCAAAATCGAGATTATCGAGGAGAAGTGTTATACAGAACAATTTTCCACTATTGGCTCGGCTCTTGTCGACGATTGTGTAGAATCTCTTCAGAATGTAGATGAATTGCCGAATACTAGATGCGAATCGGCACTTGCGCTTTTAAGACTGTTCAAGGCTTTCAGCAAGGTCTCTACCGAGAGTAAACCAGAACGAAGAGCATTGAAACATGGATCTACTCAAGATTGGTCTCGAGCTGTTCAGACAACTTCAGACCCGCGCCTAGTTTTGCTCATATGCGAAGTTGCTGCCTGGCAAGCACAGACATTGGAAAGTGCTGTAGAGGTCCTGGACATGGCAAAGATGGTCGCCGGTGAACAAAATAGTCTTCCAAACGATCTGTTGTTAGCATTCGTGCATACAGTCCAACTCGAGACTTTGTACTCATTGCTTGATTCCAATACGGGATATTTGAATCAGTCACAACACATTAAGCTACTCTCGAATGTTCTTCAGTCGAGAACATGGATGACAGAGCTCAGTGCTTCGTGGATTCGACAGCAATTCGATGATCTTTGCGACCTGACTGCTGTATCATTGACACAAGAGGAGTTTGGAACCGTTCTGGATGTGCTGCAACTCATTATGGAAACACACGCAAGGGCTCTAGACATCTCGTCTATGGACAAAGTATGCCTCGCCGTTAGAAGCTACTTAAAGAATTCCTCAAGTGGATTCAACTTATCTCAAACTACAAAAATTCACCGAGTCCTTAGAGCAATGTTTCAACATCACGCCCATCGATTGAAAGATCGTTATCACATCATCATCCTGCTCTTCCAGTCACTCCTCATGTCGAGCCTTGCAGCCTCCTCTGAGAATGTAAGAGACTCTGCGGACTCATATGTCAGACTATTTGAAACATTTCTCAATTCATCACGAGCCCTTTCGATGACACCTGAGCAGTTCAATAAGGCCATTGCAAAGCACGTACCTTGGTTGTTGATAGAGTATATACATGCTCTCACTCATGGAACTGACAAGGTGTCTAGTCAAGCTAAGACAATCATCGAGGAGAATCTAGTGTACCAGTGCATGAGTCTTTGTGGCCAACATGAGCGGGAGATGGTAGGTGCAAGCCTTGACTCCGCTGGTCGGGGCTTATTCAAGAGGCTGTACGATGAATGGTCCAAATTTGGCAAGTGGACGGAACGATAATGTTATGTCGGTCCCACATAATGCTTGTTTCATGGCTCGGAAGTGTCTGATAAGTTCTTCTATATTCGAAACAAGTGATGTGCAGAAGGACCGATAGATTGAGCTTCAATGAAACACTCCTTGAAAGATGCAATTTATCGCCGCAAAACCAGGTAGGTGTTTCAGCTTGACGACATTATGACCCCGTACCTCCTCTATGGTCTTTCGGCATTCTCAAGACAGATTCAGCAGGACTACAAGACTCATTGTCATAAATGAGTACGCTGCAGTACTCAAGCCTCAATGACTGCTAACCTGATATACCACAAGGCAGTTGTCATTTGTGCTCTTGTGTGTTCGGCTGTCCTGCTTCTATATGGAATATCGACCATAGACTATATCGGTGGTGGTTCTCGGTTTGAGGACTACATTCCTGTACCAGGCTCGGGTCATGATCGAGCTTCTACTTCTAAAGAACAGCATAGTAGCGAAATTCCCAACGTCTTTCACTTCATCATCGGATCGGCTCATGAGAGTATCAAGCTCAACTTCCTCGCTTTCATTGCAATATATTCTGTAAGCTATCACATGCCGGACGCGGAGATCTGGCTACATACGGATGCGTCCGAAGATATGATTAGTCGTGCGCAGAATCTGCATGGCCTTGAGTCCCCGAAATATGCCAACGAGACGACGAGACATGTAGCAACGCATGAAGTGCAGGATGTGGAATATATAGAATACTGGACACAGGCTGTCGTGAAGGGAGTGACGAATCTGCAGTTCAAGCGGATCACAAAGGTCTATTCACCTACAGCGTCAGGCAAAGTCATCAGTAAATTGGCCAACTGGTCGGATTTTGTGCGGGCCGACATACTCTATGAGTACGGGGGAATTGTAATGGATCTCGACGTAGTCGCTCTGCGAGACGTCACTCCCCTGCGTCGAGCAGGCTTCAAGAACGTCCTAGCTCGCGATCTGGAAACACAGTGTGGTGTCATCATGTCCACACCAGGCAATTTCCTCATTCGAGCTTATCGCGACTTGATGGAGGGCGCATTCGACGTGAAGAACTATGCTTTTCATGCGACTAGCTTGCTTCACACGCTTCGATCGACCTTTGTCCGGATACCTTATGAATTACTCATGTTATCCGATCGGGCGTTTTATCCGATTTCTTGGAATCCTGAGCACGGGCATAATGCTAACACTCTCTGGTCTCTGCACACCGACAAAATAGCTGGGGGTGTCGACGAGCACGGGGATCTATTGGACTTTGACTACGACTCCTGGTTCAGTGATTTCGTGCCCCCGACTCCTGATACGTTCCGAGGAGAAGGACTGTATGAGGTTGACTTTAGCGAGACATATTTACTTCATGTTTATCACTCTCTATTACGGAAAGGAATCGCCGAGGGGATGATCAAGGATGACACGAAAGAGAACAAATTGACTCACGGACTGACATTGCCATTGGTTTTAGAAGGCAACTCCCATTTCTCTCGGGTTGTCTGGGACCTTGTTCATGATGCCCTTGCTAAGGGATATATCAGCGTGTAAATTGCAGATGGACAACACCTTTCCTTTTTATGTACATAATATTTGCGACACATTTGACGCACGACAAAAAAATTAGAACAGATCCAATAAAAACTTTTCAGGAGATGTTACAACACGAACGCTTCCAATAAAACTTTTCAGGAGATGTTGCAACACGAATGCATGGCAGATAGGCCACGCTTCGGACTCTTCAGGGAAAATTCAATTCGTTCTCGTCCTTGGTCATGCTATAGCTGAAACGCGAATGCAAGGCATCATCAGCGTACAATTCACCATCAAGCACTGCTTGCCATACATAAGCCCAGAACATTACCTTCTTCTTGCGAATGTCCAAGTTTGACACATCATGCTCTTCAATTCAGGGTTTGTGCTTGCGGCGTTGGGAGTCATCACTACGACTCAAGCCGGTCTATTGACACCGGAAGTCTACTCCTTGCCAAAGAGTGTCTTTTGTGGCACGGAGGAGACTGGCTTCGAAATCAAGGAGAAGGTAATGCACAACTTGATCGCTACGACCGACCGAACAGTGTTCAAGACTACGACACAACGTTGTGGAGATACCATTTTGCCCAAGAATCAATTCAAGATTTATACCGTTCGTCCTTCAATAAAGTTGGCAAGATTGAAAGCTGACATGTATCAGATCAAAGGTCATCAAGATGGTCATAGATTTGTACTGAAGTTTGGGTACGGCAAGATCCCTGATGGAGTGCAACAAGTGGTTTACTGTGATGCCTACGTGGGTGGAACTCCTGAGACAATCGAGTTGTGTGCATTCTCATAGACTGTACTCTACTTATAACACTGCGGCCCTTATCGACATTAGTAATGCTAAGTTACATGTTCAATGGTACCTATGCGACATCATGAGGTATCTATGTCGTGTAGAAATTTAGTAGATGCATATGAAATATACGTTTGATTAGAAACTGCCTGAAAACTCCGCAGCGCCCCACGACCGCCACATGTCAGATCATCCGATGAATACGTCCAGATGGCGACGTTCTTTTGCAACTCAAAAATCGCAACTTGGATTAGACAGACTTGATATAGCGTGACTCATGTAGCTGGGTCTCGAAACAGGGCTCGTATATAGTTGGCCAAGCTGCACATCTCAAATGAAGCCTTGTGATTTGGACCAGCACCTGATCAAACATGACCACTATGACGTCCGTTCCACTCTAATGACAAACTCGAGAAATCGACTACACCGATCATACACCGCAAAGTTCACCTTGCTTGTAAAGTAGAATGACGAGTAAGATTAATCTGGGACTTGAGCGTATCTCTGGCTTGCTTCGCAGGCTGGACAGTCCGCACAAGCGATACGATGTCATTCATGTTGCTGGGACCAATGGAAAAGGTTCGGTGTCTGCTATGATTGCGAATACCCTCACTCGAGCTGGTGTGAAGACAGGCTTATATACATCTCCACATCTCAAGTATCGTTGGGACACAATTCAAATCAACAATAAAGCGATTAGTTATGCCGATTACTCTCGTGTCGACGCCTCGATAAAGGCCGAAACTAAGTGCCTCAAGGACGAGATGCGGGCAGAAGGTAAATCAGACAGTGATGTCTCGACATTCGAGCAGATGACTGCTACAGCTCTTCAGACGTTTCGAGAGCAGGAGGTCGAAGTAGCCGTGGTGGAAGTCGGACTTGGCGGAGCACATGATGCCACGAACGTTGTACAACCTATCGTCTCTGTAATCACATCTATCGGTCTTGATCACACGGCTTTTCTCGGCACTAGTATACAGGGAATTGCACGAGCCAAAGGTGGAATCATAAAACCAGGAACGCCAGTTGTTGTTAGTAGTGATCAAGAGTATGGACAGGTTTATGGTGTTCTTGGCCAAGTTCAAAGGGAAGTCAATCCTAATTCGAAGATCATTTGGACGCCGCCCAACAGTACACTCGATTTCCGTATAAGCAATAAAAATACTGCCCGAACAGTACTGGAGCATCTAAGAGAACAAGCTGCAGCCGGAAAGCGCTCGACGAGGTACGGTTTGTCGTCGGAAGTCATCGAAGAAGGCCTCAGCACGACAAAATGGTCTGGCAGATGCAGCTTCGAAGATCTTAGTGCCCTGGGTGGATCGATCAATACCTTAATCGATGGTGCGCATAATGATCAGTCGATCGAAGCACTAGACAACGTTCTAGCTGAATCAAGAAACAAGCCTAGGACTTTTATCGTCGCTCTGACAGAGGGAAAGATGCTCAACTGCTTACACCGACTGTTACGGCCCGGTGATCAGCTCTTCACAGTCGAATTCGAGGATGTCGATGGAATGGAATGGATCAGACCCGTCGATTCTCATGAGCTGTACTCTGCCCTCGTGAAAAGCAGTAAGTTTGATTTACCTGGTCAAGCATATGGTAAGGATGTCGCTGGCGCCATCAAAGACAGTAACACAACTCCTACGAATGAGCGAGACGTTGTCATATGTGGTAGTCTATACCTTGTAGGTCAGGTATATCGTATGTTGGATTCTGCAAAACACGAAACCGCAGCTTTCCCTGATAATGATTCCGGAAGTCTAGGAGTTTATGAGCCGGCCGTCGTCGAGAGCAAGGTACAGCAATACTGGAGCTCTTTACCGCCAACTAATCCTGCAACAGGACAACACAAGTCAGGCATAGTCAAATTTCTACTCCCGCCACCAAATGTGACTGGATCATTACACATTGGACATGCCCTAACCGTCGCCATTCAGGACACTTATTGTCGCTATTTTCATGCTATCGGTCATCAGGTTCAGTGGGTACCTGGTGTCGATCATGCTGGCATCGCTACCCAATCAGTTGTGGCCAAAACACTTGCGAAATTAGGAGTACAAGCTCATGATTTGAGCCGAGAGGAGTTCGTCTCCAGGATATGGGATTGGCGACATCAATATGGCAACATCATCACTCAACAGATTCGTCGTCTAGGAACATCGCTGGATTGGTCATCAGAGTATTTCACGATGGACCAACCACGAGCTGCTGCCGTGAACGAGGCATTCCGCAAATTATGGGACGCTGGCCTGATCACGAGGGAGAATCGAATGGTGAATTGGTCTGTGCCGCTGCAATCAGTCATCTCCGACATCGAAGTCGACACTCAAGTCATCGAAACTCCCACGATGCTAGACGGAGCAGAATTTGGCAAGATGTGGCGAATTCGTTTCGAACTTTCCGAGCCGACAAGCGAGTACCAATTCATCGAGGTTGATACGACACGACCGGAGACTATCTTTGCAGACCGCGCCGTGGCAGTAAATCCGCGTGATGAACGGTATGCGGCTATAGTCGGGCAGAACTTGAAACATCCTCTACTCGCCAATGTCATGCTGAGAGTAGTAGCAGATTATCAAGTTACTTCAGAGTTTGGTACTGGCTGCGTCAAACTGACGCCAGCCCATGACAGGAATGATCACGAAATTTCTCAGCGCCATTCCAATATTCCGTGCATTAGTGTCTTTGGTCGTGATGGCAAGATGCTGGATTTTCCTGGTTACGAGGAACTGGCAGGTCAAGATCGCTTACTGGCACGAGCAAAGGTTGTCGCAATGCTCGAGCAGAAAGGCGCATTGTCCACTTCTCGACCACATAAGACTACACTACACCTTTGCTCAAGAAGTGGAGCGGTAATAGAGCCATTATTGATTCCACAATGGTACATCAAGATGCAGGGCCTGGCCGATCAGGTTCAACAACAGAACAATATCAAGATGTCCACCAAAACTGCGAAGGAATGGAACAAATGGTTGTCGAATGTTCAAGACTGGTGCGTCAGTCGACAATTGGTATGGGGTCATCGTGTTCCGTTGTGGCGGATCACTGAGGCCAACAATGGCGCTGAACAGTGGGTCTACGGAGTCAGTGAAGATGAAGCCCGCAAAAATGCCAATGGACGAGAAGTTGTCCAAGACGAAGATGTCTTGGACACTTGGTTCTCGTCGGGTCTACTGCCTCTGTCTGCCTTTGGCTGGCCATCAACGACTTTTGAGAATCGTAAGGATATTACCGCGCAGGCTCATGTGCAATATTGACATGACAGATCATTCTTTAGAATTCATCGAGTCTGGACCCGACATCTTATTCTTCTGGCTAGCACGAATGGCGATGTTGTGTACATTTCTGACTGGCACACCGCCATTCAAGGAAATAATCTTGCATCCTCTGATCAGGGATTCGCAAGGTAGAAAAATGTCCAAGAGTCTTGGAAATGTCATTGATCCACTGAGTCTTATTGAAGGACAGAGTCTTCAACAGCTACATGCTAATATCGAGCGTGGGAATATTAATGCTTCTGAATTGCAGAATGCTGTCAAGGAAATCACACAGCTGTATCCACAAGGTATGCCTGCGTATGGTGCCGATGCTCTGCGTTTTGCCTTGATACAATCGACCATTCAGACTGAGGCTCTCAAATTCGACATTCGATCAGTGACAGCAGCGAGATATTTATGCAATAAGTTATGGAATGCAGTGAATTTCTACGCATACAATATGAACAAGCACAATCTGTCGAATACAGATCTACCAAAATCTTCAGAAGCTCATTACAGCCTGGTTGACCACTGGATTCTACATCAACAGGAAAACACGATTAAGGATTATCACACAGGTTTCATGGAGCGCGACTTGGCAGCTTCTTCTGAAGCACTAAGAACGTTCTTCCTTGACCAATTCTGCGACATCTACCTTGAATTCGTCAAGATAGACATACGCCAAGCTGGCAACGACCGTGCCGTTATTGCTCAGAAATTGTCTCTTGTAAGAGAAATTCTGGTCGATAGCCTGCATCGTTTCAGTCCTTTCATGCCTCATGTGACTGAGTATCTCTGGCATACACTTGGCAACAAGTGCTCACTCCACGAGGAGATCTTCAGAGTCTCGTCTACTCGTTCTTTCACTCTCGTCGAAAACCGCGTGATGACGCGAATGAAGACCTTGCTCACGATTTTACAGACGTTACGCACTCTACCCGCGCAACAAATCGACACAGTTGAGATTGCGATCACCAAGGACAACGAATCACTAGACGATATCACTACTCATCTTCCTCACTTCCAAGCCATGGCCTCTGTACCGACGCTGAGCCTCAACACAAACTCATCAACGTTGCAAAACGTGCTGCCCATCACGAGCAATCTATCAATCTCGTACAATACTTTAGTGGCTGTTGATACACAAATACCGTCATCAGCTGACCGACGCAATTTGGCAAAACTCGAAAAACTAAGAGTACTAGTAGCGACAGACGACTATTCAGCTCGCGTGCCTGAAGCGATCAAGCATAAGCATCGAGCGGAAATCCTGATTCTTGAGACTCGTCTCGAAAGATTTCTTTAGCATCATTGAATAGATTTGATTTGCTATATCACTGCATCTAGCGCTAGGCCTTAGTTTTGCATAGTCTGGAACAACATGCGTCGTATCCGTTCATGTACCCAACCTTATAACTCATCATTAAGATGCGGAATTTATCATTAACGTGCTTGTTGCAATTGGCGATTGATAGAGAGTGCCAGATTCCAGAATATCGTTGACAGAAGTTGGAGATTGTGGAGCCATACTTTGTCTCACTGGCTGTTTCAATACGAGCATTTACGCACTCCATCACGGTACGTTCAAGATGATCTGGCGCTATTATATTTGTGATGCATAGTTGTTATAAGATCCTTCTCCAGTGCCTAGTCTCATATCTTCTGGTTCAAGAGACAATTGCGGTGGCACTATCCAGCAGTTTCAGGACTTTGTACAGGACGTCAACACTGTCGACAGGCGTGGTCGACGAAAGACACAAGACATGGGCAATCAATCGTCTGCATTGATTGATAATCTCGTCGAATCGACAAACTTTACGCACGAGGAGATTGAGAGGATAAGAAAGCGGTTTCTCAAGATTGATGCGAACCGGTCTGGTACGATAGATAGGGACGAGTTTCTGAGCATTCCTGCGATTGCTTCGAACCCTCTGGCACATCGATTATTCGCCGTAGTGGATCGCGATGGAGTGAGTCCTACAATGACGAGATGTTTTGTCATGGGCAAACGTCTCGATTATCAGTTGTGGCTTCCACTAATAAGTGTAGGGTGGAGACGTCGATTTCAAGGAATTCATCGAAGCACTTTCTACCTTTTCAAGTAAAGGTTCTACCGAATCCAAACTGAAGTTCGCTTTCGAGATATACGATATTGATCGGGACGGCTACATTTCGAACGGCGAGTTGTTCATCGTGAGACAATTCCATAGACATACCAGATAGTCGTGCTAACTCTTGCTTGAGGTTCTGAAAATGATGGTTGGCAGTAATTTACGAGATTCACAACTGCAACAGATTGTGGACAAGACAATCATGGAAGCAGACAAAGATGGGAATGGGAAAATTAGTTTCGAAGAGTTTCAACGAGTGGTTGGTGCGACAGATGTCAGCGGTATGACACTGAATGAGATTTGAGCAGGCTTGCAAGCTTCGCATGTCATGTACTGCACAAGCCACTCGATGCTCATCATGTCACAATTGCGAGCAATTGACTTCAGCGCCAAGCACAGCTCAAAAGAAAATCACTCTGAAGACATGAACCTTATTCATTCAAGATTCACAACCCGGTCACAGCGTCATGTCTGCGCCCGGAGCTCTCGCGGGCTATTGATAAATCCGATGAATCGACAAGATTCGTGGCAAGATGAATTGACGATACATCAAGAGTCAGTCGGAGATATTTGGATACTACGCAAGCATATGTGACTTGCTTGAGGATGCCAACAAGACTCACACGCTAAATGCGACGCGCACTATCAGCTAATCATAATGTTTGTAAAAAGATACTCCAGATACTCTATGTCCTTGAGGTTAGCTCTCAATCGTAGTCGGATATTCTCACTCATAAGTGCAAATAATCAAGAAATTACAGAGTTATCACTCGACGATTGTATAGCTGTTGTGTCGTGAGCATGGTCGCGATCACAATCAATTCAGTGCTCTGTTAGTCACGTGTACACCAAACACAGTTGCAACTAAATCAATCGAGTTTGACAATTTGTGGATGAGAACGAATCCTGGAACTTATCGCCAGCAATAATTACATTCCACTTCTAAAGACTATATTTATTTGTTTTCGAGCGAAGATGACGTATCAGAGCTGTATAAGTCAAGAACTTCAAAGATGCCAAGTCCAGGCGGCTGTTGCAAAAGAATAAGCGAGGCAAAAGTTCGACCTTGGCAGGACTCGAACCTGCAATCTCTTGATTCGTAGTCAAGCACCTTAACCATTTGGCCACAAGGCCGATTCAATGAAGCCCCAGACAAATACAACACATATATAGCTGTGATTGATGGGATTAACGATACCGTCCCGCATGAATTTTTGCATATTTTCTGATGTTCTAAAGATTAACGTTGAAATGTCTCTGTTTATAACGCTTCAAGCAGTTCTTAGAGATAATGTCCTTAGCACGAGGTATTGATCAGTTTGTCAAGACCGTAATGAACGATCCAAAGTGGTGAAAGCCAGATATGTTGTAGGCAATATCGGGAAATGAAGTCAATAATTAATCACAAGGGGTGCTCCAAATGGCTAATGAGCAATTTACAAATTACAGTCTACAAAACGTGTTGACACGTTGTCATTGATTGCACAACAATGCTGCCTTGTATACCCCTTTCTCAGCAATGTCCAGAAGCAGTCATTTAATGATCATCGTCCACTGCTCATCCTGTTTCCTAGCTCAAACGTCAATCAGGCACAAGGGTCTTACGTCCAGTCTCTCTCAGCAATGGTATCAGCAAACGTCATCTCATCAGTTGCACTATTACAGCTCTTGTCAGCGCTGTCAGTCGTCTCGGCAGTCCCTGAAAATTGCTGTACTTTAGGGTCTCAATTTTACGATGTCAAGTCGGTCCAAAAGACCAACCCATGCACTCCGGTCCAGGCTGATTACGGTACCTTGAGATGGAGATGCGACAAAGGAGAAGTCGTCTATAACGGTCACGACTTGGCCAATGGAGACGGAGACGATCAAATCACCATGCGAGTCGACCCCGATCCACAGACCAAGAATGTCCACTTTACCGTCATGATGGAATGTACCGGCAAGTCAGGCAGACTTCAGCGTGCATTACCATTACATTGTCCGACCCTCTCCACCAAACAAATGGTCGGACTCGGACCAATCTTTCAGGAACCTTGCAATTCCGACATTAAAGTCTCCTCCTTCACGCCCTTGGACGGATACGACTGCGTCGGCGCTGGCTCCGGTGTCTCCCAGGGACATGCTTCATGAGACTTTAAAAGTCATCTCTGATGTTTACAGAATCAAAATCATTACAGAAATCACAACGACACATCTAAATCATCTTTCGTATCTGATCTTGGATAGCAATATACAACGCTTGTTTCAAATCTGTATTACAATGAACATCCTCGCATCAGCGTGTAAGACAGTGACAAGTTGTGAAGGACAAGATTTTATGATACAATGTGATGAATTGAGCATAAAGTGGCTATATACATATTACAACAAGAACGTCCTTCGCTTTGAACCATTTAATTGATGACGTTTGAAATAAAGTACTGGTTGCTGTTGGTCCCTCCAACGACATTACCCGGATTTTCGTAGCGGCAGACGAGGTAATTAGAGTACTCGCCGCACCCACTCGAGAATCCACACCCGATCGTGGTGGTTGATGCCCAGACCAGCTGCGTGTAATGTCCGGTACTATCAGAAAAGCCAGGAGTACTGTAGCTCGACTTTTCATTGTACCATAAATCAATGTAAAAGGTCGGGTCAGTCGCCGTCCCGGCCGCAAGAGTCTCTCCGAACGTGGCGTCCGTAGATGGTTGCATCGTACATGATTGAGCATACGTCAATGCGGAAGCTGCGAGATTGTAATCCCAAGTCAATGCACTTGCGCTGTGAAGCGCCCGGTACGCATTCACCGAGTTCAAAACTGTGGATACAAATGCATCTTGATTGTAGAGAGCGAATGTGGTTGCTGTGGGGCTGTTTGAAGTCTGCGTTGAAGTGGTGGAGGTGCTAGTTGTGATAGAGGTCGTTTGTGTAGTACTCCTTGAAGAGGAAGTAGTCGAGCTTGTGGTCTGTGTTGACTGAGAAGTACTTGAGAGTGTCTGTACGGCAGATGAAGTACTGGAGGAGGTAGTACTTGAGAGTGTTTGTGCAGCCGATGAAGTACTGGAGGAGGTGACTTTGGCGCCGTCGCCTACGGGGCTCGTCGATGCTGTGCTTTGCACTATACTTACATCCGCGACAGAAGCCATGGTTTGTGCAGCCGCGAGCGTCGTGGAAGCAGCGACAGCTGAACCAGCACCATTGACCATTGGGGCGTAATATATGTATGTTTGTGCAGGAATGGTAACTGTTGCTCCGCTAATCAAGGCGGACACTAAAGGCAAAGTCGCCGTTACTGGTGAACCTGCAGAAATACCAAGAGGAGTAGCTCCGGCATCAAGTGTATTAGTCGCTGTTATCGTTGCTTGAGGTGTCACCGTGACGCCGTTTGTGACATAGGCAGTGACCTGAACCGTTTGTGTGATGGTTGAAGTGGTCACCGTAGGAATCGCAAAGACTGTTCGTGCGGAAGAATAAGTGTACTGAGCTGCAATCTGGTTGACAATGATCTGGACTTGTTGAACATTTGGCAAGGCTGCCGCAGGTGATGCTGCTGGTATATTCATCGTTGCCCATGCAGTTGCTAGTTCAGTCGCAACCACGCGATCCGTGGTCACAGTCGCCTGTGCTGTTTCCCATACAGTGACCGCATCTCTTTTGCGAGCTTGCGGCCTAGCATCCGCAACAGCTACCAGCAGGGTAAAGAGTGTCTGTGATGAGATATACATCGTGCTGTAAAGAATGTGAGGTGCTGAAGAGCCGTTTGCTTGCGAGAAGAAATCTGTTGAGTGACAAGTGCGAAATGCTTCTCACAGCAGATCTCGAACACATATACCATGTTCTCTGGCGCTCACAGACAGATCCTTCGAATTGTACTTTCCACGAATTACTAGCCACTTTGCACTATGTAAATCCTTGTACAGGACCGCACTGGGATTTTGGTGAAAGACAAGATTGCAGAAACACTGATAGGTGGCTGGTACAGTCCCAGCCCCGGACTGCATCGAGCTATAGAACGTTGACTTGTAGCATACACCTGTGTTCATGGCGTCGAGTCTCATCTTCTAGAAGGTTGCCAAGCATCCACGCACGAGGCCATATTATCTTCGACTACATCTTTTGTCTTGTTGTACTCGTAGTTCACTACACCTTTGACGTCGTGCCATCAGATGCGCACAAGCCACATTCGAAGGTCAATTTCCATATCAGGCAGTACTATCCGTGATAAGGTTCATCTTCGGTAAAACAGTTCATGTGTTTGAGGCACGTGCTCACAGTATGCTGATCAGTGATCGGGACCGATCGGCCGATCGGAAATCTATCAATCGCAGGGGCCGGCTATATATCGGTATACAGAAGAGCATGCATGCAGATGTATGTTACATAGAGGGAATTTACGCATAGATCGAGTATAGATTTCAGTGACAGTGTCGATAGCGATAGAGCAGGAAACGGTCGGTCCAGTCGAAGTTAAATGGTTAATCAAGTGCAAGTCTTTGAATGCACTATTGCAATTGCAGTTGTACGAGTCGATCGAGTGCGCAAACGTGAGCCACCGGCTGACAAACGCCCGAGGGCTCAACAAGCTTCAAAAGTGGGTCGGCCCACCCCTCCACATCTCATCTGTACAACATTTCATTCCCACGTACTGCAATCAGGTATCATCGATTCTTGTGCTTTCGTGACTTATCGCAAACACAGTCTTAGGTTGCTAAAAGGTGTATAATGCCTCGAGTAGAGAGCTTGCAACGTTCTCGACAACGACTCGAGGACGGAATTGGACAATCCGAATTTCTCCAGAGCGCAAAGGAACTCGGCAAGCACAACTGTATAAGATGCAGGCGATTGAAGGTGAAATGCTTCTTCGAGCACGGACAGGAAGTGTGTAAGCGCTGTGTAGTGTCCAAAGCACTCTGTGACCAAGCACAGTCTGTGTCTGTCACTGAG
Source organism: Taphrina confusa (assembly GCA_005281535.1). NCBI lineage: Eukaryota > Fungi > Ascomycota > Taphrinomycetes > Taphrinales > Taphrinaceae > Taphrina > Taphrina confusa. The sequence goes on along the minus strand of RHGJ01000024.1, from coordinate 10,952 downwards.
CGCTCGAAGACGTCCATCAGTTCAGAACAGGCGGACCGGGATGACAGGATAGAGAAGATGCAAAGAACAATTGAAGAACTACAGAAGACTGTAGAGTCCATAAACAAATCGCGGGAACCAGAAGTCTTACCACTCATGATGGCCTCACCGCCCCCGAGCTTGGGCTCGATGTCTAATCTGAGACTATCTCCAAGCGATTACACGGTCGATTCCAATGGGCAAGACTTTACGACCCTGGATGGTTTACTTTGCAGTGATGACTTTAGAAGGCTGGCTCTCAACAGTCTGTTTTGCAGAGCAAAGCGTGCCATAGCCGATGGGCTAGATTATCTCGTCCTGCCAGAGTTGTTGACCTTTGAAGATGCATATCGCAACCGACCACTTCTGTTGCAAGTCGTGATGACGATTTCTGCTTCCGCTAGTTCCGAGCTTCATTATACATTCTGCGATCAGACCAAGAAACGGTTACTTCATGCCTACTATACTGAAAACATCAGGAATCTCGATCTATTACAAGCTCTATTGCTGGCAGGAGAGTATTGTGTGCCATTCGACAAGAACGCATCCTGGAATCCGCAGATATATATGACCTTGGCGAATGAGGTTGCAGCCGATATTCAGCTTTTCGCCGACCGTCCGTTCGAAGGTGCTGATAGTCTCGAAAGAGCCAGGACCATACTCTGGTTGTATTTCGTGTATAGCTTGGTGCTCGGAAACAGTGCGCGCTACTCGATTCGCAATGTTTGGTTGCCATGCCATGACTATGCGTGTAAGACTCTACAGGACTCACTAATCATCAAAGACCAGCGTCTCTTGACAATGCTTCATGTGCCACGTCTGCTTGTGGAAATGCGGCAGACCTTCAGTAACATTGAAACACCACAAGTTGTCGAGGAATTTCGCCAAAGACTCATCATGCTCAGAGCACAAACGAATCCATGTAAGTCTCTAATACTTTGAAATTCAACCGACTTGCATGCTTATCAAACAGGTAAACTGGCAAGCATGTGTCTGTATAGTTGCGATATTCATCTCAATGAGGCGCACCTTTACACACACAAAGATGATGTCTCACTGCCAGTCATATACGAACACAAAGAAACCATGAAGTCTTGCGTGCTCGGGATGATGGAGGTGGTAGAGTCAATGAATGGCGATCCGATGGGTGTAAGTTTTGATAACGTTTGCACGATTCTCCCGATTGACATGTTCAGTATCCTTTCTATGTCATCATCAAGCCAATTTATTGTCTGATTCGCGTTGTCAAGCTCTTTAGATACTTTGCTCTCGATGAGTCCATGTGGTTGCTTTCATTCGCGGATCGTGTAGAATTGGCACTGATGAATTTCGCAAATCGAGGGTCCGCTTTGGCAAGATCAATCATTGGGAAAACGACGCTCATCATGAACTATTGGCGCGATCCGAGTCTTCCTGACGATAGTCCAGCCACGATCATGACTTGGGCTCTCGGCTTGCATTGGCGTCCAGCAGATGTTGGCGTTGAGCAGATTGACCTGCTGGAATTTGCGACGTAATCACCGTATTCTCCTAAACACAATCATATGCTCATATATCTAGTATGTTTGATATCGAGGCATCGACTGCAGCCGCTGTAAAGGACTTTTATGAATAATTACAACTCGTTCTGATTCACATTTGATCATATATATATAACTAGAGGAAAAGAAATCATCCACTCATACCGACAGTTTTGCCATCACCCTTCTCGAACCAATCTGCCAACAATTGCCATTCTTGCGCCTGTAGACCTGGCTTTTCCGTTCCATAGTGCGCAACTAGCATTGCAGCTAGTGACACAGGGAATTCGTTGGTCGTGAGATCGATGATACTTCCGTCACGTGTCAGACCTTCATGTTCGAGAATCTGATATTGTGTTTGTGGGGATTGGTCGTGCGCAAAAGCGCGAAGGATGGACCAATTCTGCTCATCAAAGACTTCTCCATCAGTATTATGAAGTGCGATTGCAGAGGACGCGAGTGTATGCGCTCGTAGCTCATCTCCGACTGAAAACGTCATTGAGGTATAAGGAATGATGTCTCAGAGATGTGCTTCAATTAGTTGATATCAATTTTTGTACCGCGGAAAGTCGAAGGATTCGTGTTGCGACAAGGACACCTATTCACAACGGCCAAAACATCCTTGTAGGTCATGAGCGCAGACGGACATGACATGTCAATTATCGTTTGTGGTATGTGGTGTGCTGTCACGTTCTTCGAAGCGGGGCACATATAGATACGAGGTGGGCTTGTGCACCTTGCAGCGGTTTCAATGTGAATGTTGAGACTGCACTCGGCACGGCTAAAGCAGAATGATGAACCAACAAAGACATGTAATGTAGTATATGTGTTATAGTGATACATTGGGTATTCGTAATCTGAACATCATGTCGTAGTAGTCATTAATCCGTCCTTTAAGGTAGTCAGAACCTATGATGAGGTCTGACCACCCTTCTTTCCGGCCTCAACTGGGCTAGATCGAGCATTAGCGTAGAAACAGGCAACAATACAGACTAGACTTACTCGACTTTGCCGTGGGCAAACTCGCCAGGCTTGGAACCTCCCGAAGAGCTTGATCCGCTGTTGTCGGATGATGAGGATGAGGATGAGGTGTTGGAGTCCTGGTTTCCGGCAACTCTCTTGTCTGGAGTTCCGTCCTTCTTGAGACCGTCGTGTTCAGTTGGCTTGTAATCAGACATGTTGGAGTTCTTTTAGTTTTCCGAAAATAGTTTCGATGAAGTTGATGGTTTAGCAGATAGTTTGCGAACGAGTACACTTATATAGTAGTCCTTGGCACTTCCTTGCACGAAGGAGGAGGAGCAGCCGGGCAGAGTAGAGGAGAGAGACTGGGGAATGTTCTCAGCTGACCCGTGATGTCACGAGGACGCTCAATTGGGCAATTGATCGAGTGACGATTCGCTGCTTGTGGAGACGTCTGACGGTTTGGCGTCTGGAGAAAATTCATCACCAGCGAATGAGCGTGAGAACTGTTCCCCCAAAGGAGACTTTGTGCGTGGGAATGTGGCTGGCTGATCCTGATCAGATCCAATCTTATTCGCATCGCAGATTCGCCAGCACCAAAGACAAGTTCCAGGTTTCCGAGTTTTAGGCCATCTTCTTTAGGTCATTGCATCATTACGCGAATGACGCGTTCAACATTCCTTAAGACGCGACTGTCACGCCTTTTGGTATAGCTTCATGTGTCTCACTTTGCTCTTACCACTTCCGTTTTACGTCAGGTGTCTAGTCTTTGCCCTTCGAGACGTCCATCCCTGAGTTGGCGCCAAGGATGCTAACTTTGTGGGGTATGAACGAAGCTCAACGTGATCTTTGATCTGTACATGTTCATAAATTAATGCCCACACTCCTGATGAAGAATGATAGATATGGCTGTCACTGTATGGGATGACCGATTACATCTGAAGCGCTGAATCTGTGCCATTATCAAGCAGTTATACGTCTGTCACCTGGCCGAGTAGCTCGATCCAGTGTTCATTGATACGGGTGCAAAGTTTCACCCACCGCTTGACTGTAGGATGTGTGAGATCATGCTTCCTGATGTAGCAATATCAAATACTGCACAAATACCTGCTCAGTAGAAATCAGACGTTCTTGGTCGTATGACCTCAAGTCAAAAAGTTGAGTCGCTCAATCACAAATCTGATTTGTATATCTGTAAGAGCTCGCCTGGACTGCAAGAGCTAGCTCAGAACACGATGCCCAATGTACTTGCGATCCACTGCGTCGCAATGGTATCAATGAACTATACGACTTCGTGAGAAGAGACTAATGACATTGCGGGAACTGTCGCTAGTTGCCCCTTCTTGTGGCAAAACAGTAGACTGACAATGCCCATTCACACAGTTCGCCAGACTGATATTAGACATACGGGAGTTGTGATTCAAATTTATGTAGCATTACACTGATCGGCTTCTTTTACGGGAACTAGCTCAACACCCCCAAAGCGAAAAGGACCTTGCCACTGTCCATTGTCTTTGTTTGTCAGTAAGAAGAGTGGATTTAAGCAGGAACCACCCTTGGTGTCAACGACACGAAACCTCTGTGGAGCAGTGATAGTCATCCAGCCTTGGCCCTCATAAAGGTCGTATTCGCGTGGAAGAAGCCAAAAATCCGACCGAAAGCGGGAATTTACCACTCCTTGAGCCTGCTCGAATCCGTTCGGTAAGTTCCCAGACACTTCTTCGTGAGTAAGCAAGACCTGATCTGCCAACCCTAACCTGGCCTGAAGACCATAGTCAAGGTCTTTTACGTACAGTGATAGTGGCAGTGACAGTCTACTGTATCCACAACTGAAAAGCAAGACGGGACGAGACGGACTATGTGTTTGGCCTTCAGACGTTGGATATTGGAAGGGATTACTTTCCGATACGCCATAAGGCTTCAAGATTTCTATTTGATCTGCTGTAAGCTTCCATGGGAGTATCTGAAAAGTCCAATGTACCTCATACACTCCTGGTCTTATGGCTATAGGTGGACTGCCCGCATAGTGACTTTGCCCTTTAGGCTGTAGGACATCTAGATAACCCTAACCATCAGTAACTGTGAGCCGTGCCAATGAGAGGTACCCTTACAAAAAGTGTACAAATGCGTTTACACAGTATAGATTTGTAGATTAGACTTTCGTGCAAGATTCTTTGCTCAGCTACAGAAAGCAAATAAGGTCGTCCGGTCTCTTTATTGGCGGCACATAAACTTCCACCTTCACGTACGAACCTTACAGCTGCTGACAAATCACGATTGTTGTCGAGGTCAATCATTGATAATTTCCGTGGAGCTTGTATTTTCCAGGCTTCCCTGAGTATAGCCTGCCACCCTTCGCGAGAGTGTCCACGTAGGTATGCGCTTAGAGAAAGAGAGAGGTTGTCCGTCAATACTTCAGTAGATCCATTTGTCAATCTGAGGGCGGCCGATGTCAATGTTGAGATAACATACATATGTGACCAAGGAGCGTTGATCTCAACGAGATCTTCCAGATAGAAAAAAGGACCGAGCGAGTTCTCGTCAGGTTCATCTGCGAATCCAGAACCGAGAGCAAAAAGTCGATCGGGGATTCGATCGGCCTCCAACAAATGCTTGAAGTAGAAATCATTAGCAAAGAATTTGTAAGCGCGTGATTCTTTTGCGGTACATGCTCTATTAGCTTTGAAACATTGCAAGCAGTGGAAGTTGTCATTCCATCCGAAATGCTGTTTAGCTTTCTTGTCTGTCACGGGCGGGCTAGCCTCTCTATAATTTGCATCTAACCTGTTACTGTAGCATCCTTTTTTATGTTCATGTGAACAATTTACGCAGGGCTTCGTCGAGAGGTATGTCTCTATATGCGAGAGACCGTCCTCCATCTGTTCGAGGCCGATCTTGGTCTTCTTTCTAGTCCGCCGTCTCTTGGAACCACTCGATGCAACTGCCTGCATCTTGTGACCGTTGAACAAGTACTACAATGTATCGGGACAATAGCTTCTTGACCTACAGTACCCAGACAGAATATGTACTTGAAGTCTCTACAGCCAACCTTAACATTCGAGATACAAACACTCTTGTAGTGGAGCCGCTAGTTGTCCCCCCGCACACAAAATCAAGGCCGCTCCTGATTGGTGCCCAGCCTTGTGTGGTGCACACCGGCCCCAATGACCTTTATGCGACTTTCTCGCAAGTTGAACACTACTTATTGATATGAAAGAGCGCTCTGCACTACCAATTAGCGAAAATTTCGCACAAACGAATCCCAACAGTTTCGGTCCGAGGACGGATTTGAAATCCAATCCATCACAATGTGGCAATCATGGTCGTCAAGGGTCTGGAACGCGAGCGCTTATAAAGTGGGCGACATCTCCATTCTTCTGCAATCACAAAGTATCAACAAAGTCAATCCAGAGATCGATATTCTATCAATTCAAGCATCATGGTCGATGGGAGACCCGAAATTCATGCCGCAGCAGAACATGTAGAACGAATAGCTGACGGGGCCGCCAACGCAATGACTGGTGCCACCGATAACATGGGACAGCACCTGGAAGGTGCCGCGACAAATATAGCGGGACCCGCAAATAATGCTGTCAATCAAATGGGCCCTTCAGTAAACCGTCTTCTAGATGGTGCGGCAAATTTCAGCAACGCTAGTGCTGTAAGCACTGGTGTCATGGCAACCGTGACTATAGGTCAAGCACTATCTGGACTCTCAGCACGAAGATCTCAAACTGTAGAGGATCGACGCAGCATTCAAGACACCTATGGTGACAATCTCTCAGCAAGGGCACAAGCTATTGAGAAGGTACTCGGAGGCAGTCTTGCACGAGCCAGAAGACAGAGACCTACTCACGTCATCAAACTCGTGCCAGTTGGACTTTCTTCCCACTTGGTGAATGTCGTATCGCGACTTGCAAACTATAACGCCGACATGCTATCAGCCGGCTTCGCCGATAGTTTTCGCACAATGCAGGAAGGTGTTCAAGCCGCGGCCCGCTATGTTCAGCAACAACCCATCTCTGACAATGAGTCCTATCTATTCGTGTTTGTCTGGTTTGACATGAAGACGCCTCTGGGATCGGCAATCTGTGAACAGATTCGCGTTCCTTTCAATCTGAGAAAGCATGACTGTTGGTTTCATGCGAACAATACAGAAAATGATTGGCACTTTGGCCTTGCGATAGACAGTACGATCGCTCGAGCGGACGAGGGTCACGAGTATATATTTCGTGGTCCATACGATGCTCAATGCTTCACCGGCATCTTTTTCTATGGTTCTATGAGCACATTCGGTGTCAATGGATGGCGTCAATTTTTACCGCGTACATCCGAAGGCTATCTTGCCGTCGGTGCATCTGGCATTGTTGCAGCTGCGACAGATTTGGTTGTGGCACATCCAGTACATTTTATCTTACTCCCAACTGGGCTCGGATTCGTTACTTCGTGCGCATCGTCCGCGCTGTGGCAAACCTGGAAGTTGTTCAGAACGACCTACTGGACGACAACACCACAGCTTGAGCACTTGTTTCAAAGTGCAGGTCGGCAATCTGATGAATGAGAAATTAGTGTAGTTGCGATCCAGGTCGGAAGTCCCCGGCCGCCAGGTAACATTTGCTATTTTATACTACGTCTTCACTTTGCACAATATTTGTTCCAAAGTTCTGTGATTCAATCTTTTCGTCTATGTTGATGCATCGTCATGATTCAGGCTCATGCTGCACGCTGATCGCTCAAACCCTTAGTGGCTATTTTTCTTTTTGTCTTGACTACTCATATAGACTCGTAGAGATGTCATTTCAGCTATGATACCGCCAAGAAGAGAGTGTCAGAAATTCTACACAGCAATGGAGAAGGACTCGGGTACTTTGAAACGACCAGTAAGTCTAATATCTCTTGAGCTGGCCCCAACGAGGATGGAATACTTCCTTGATCAGCTATCCAGGCACCATTCGTGGGATCGTCCACAGGATCGTGGCAAAATTGGACGACCCGGGCCCAAGGGCAACCTCGTCGAAGCCAACCAGCTCTTGTTGAGGCCGATCAACGAAAATTGGTGATACGGGTGAAATATAGACCTGATATGATTCCCTGCCTTCCAAATCGCCATCATTTTCGACTGCAAAGGATACTTCAATGTTGTAGCCGTTGCGGAGAATGTCGGACGATGTGATCGGGCTCGAATAGCTGAACGTTGTGTAGCTTAGACCATATCCGAACAGAAATAGAGGCTCTACTTTTCTGGTGTCGTAGTACCTGTAGCAGACATAGATGCCCTCAGCATAGTTGACGGCGTGCTTGTGGCCAAAATTGCCATGCGATGGATTGTCCCCGAGTTTCTTGGGAAAGATACCGGGTATCTGCGATTGCATAGCTCATCTCCATACCTCGATACCAGCATCGAAGTACCGCACCAACTTCTTCTAGCCATGGCATAGCCACAGCAACACCACTCTGATTACAGACGACTATGTCCTTGTTCATTTTAGCGATTTCTGCGATGAATCTGTCTTGTTGTCCAGGCAATCGCGACGAATAGAAAGCTCAATCTGAAACCCATGAAGGACCTTGCCCCCCCTCTATTCTGTACGGAAGCCAATAGTGCTTCCCACTGAGGAATTCGTCCCTGAGGTTCAGCATGAGACACATTACAAGTCTAGCGGCTTTCGTAAGATCTTCCTTATGGTTCAATTGCAGTCGATGCGACCACATGATCTCCGCTTTCAGGTGTTCTGGCAGATATCCTTGCCGAATCTGGGTAAGGTACGAAAGGTCAAAGGTAGCTTTCGCAACTCTTAAGCTCAGATGTGTAAACACCAGATAATACACTGTCCGACTAGTCTCTGTTTGCCAGATTTGCAAGTTCGGACATGCCTCCAGTATTTGTTGGATATACTCAGCGCGAGTGATAAGGACGTTACGATGAAATACAGTCGCCAACATTTCCCCTGCCACCTGTATTTGAAGCTTGTCTTTGTGAGTAGTCGTTGAGGTACCGCGATGTTTGCCTTCTGTGCCGAATACCTCAGCCCCTCCAGATCTATGGCCTGGAAAAAAGAAAGAGTATCTACCGTCGTTGGTGCTACTGAATTGAGATGAACCATTTTTGACAGTTCGCGAATCGGTTGATACGCCCATTTCGAGACCGCATGTCCTTCTTAAGATTATCCCAATAACATCCAGAAATCTAATTTTCAGCATGCTTGTCACCAATTCAATCATGGAAGAGCCATCTTGTTCACTGCCGTCGGACCATGTTGTATCATCGCTGTCATCACTTGCAGGACTATTAGCAATCTTAGAATCACTATCTATGGACTCTTTTATCTCTGCATCACAGCTGCTGATCGGATCATCGATTCTGACACGCCTTTTCTTGCCTTGCGGCAGTATCGACGATAAGTTCATAGAACTGAGCCGATCATCTGACGTGTTATTGAGCCTCTGAGTCTGGTACGGAGGAGGTACTTGCAGACTCCTCCAATCGATTGACCAATTTTCGAAATTCGAGAACTGTGTCTTCATTGCTAGAAAATATTGTAGCAGCCTTTTCTATGATGTCCAAAGACTCTGGATCATCTCTGAGCTTGATCAAACTCTCGAATGGGCACTCATTTTTCATGTTCATATGTAATCTCTTTCCCTCCACTTCCAGAGACCAGTCTGAGGTCGAGCAACTAATTCGCACATTTTCTGATATCCTTCCTGTGCGCCGTGCTAATCTCTGCTCCTTTCTCCCCATATCAGCGCCAACAGGAGATAATTTGCCTCGATCGCTATTGAATAAGAGCTTCAGTGTGCTCTTGCTTCGCTAGATGACTATTGTAAACAGACCTCTGTACCCCTGTTCATTTTCGCCCGATCACACACGTGTTCATACAAGCCATATGCTTCTCGTCGACTCTCTATAACGAGACGCAGATCAGTCAAAAGCACACATTATCCTGACCGAGAATTGGCTGTGTCCGGACACCGTTAACGTTCTGCAGGCTCAATAGCGCTACGTGGCAGATATCACCAAGGACGTTGAATTTGTGATAATTAGTGCGGGGCCTCACTGCAGGCGACCAGTCGTTCGCAAGATTCTGAATTGTTGTATATAACAGTCTGACTAAAAACAACAGGCTAGGCAAGAGTGCTCTCAATGGACGTTCTTTTTTATACCTCCTTGAAAGCTACATGACGTCAAGGTCAATAAACTCATTGTTGTCGTCCTGTGTTCAGATGCTGGCCTTGACGACCGATTGCCAGCTCTGGGTCTTTCGTCCCAAGCGCTGGCTGAGTTGATAAGATTCAGTGTACAAGTCCCCTTGCGATGCGGCTTCTTCAGACTGTGCCAAGGTATCTGCCAGTGGTCCTGGAAAACCCACTGATCTGAGGATCCCGACCATTTCATCCCTGATCTTCTCAACGTAAGCAACCTGTCTACCGGAGACTTGAGCAATCTCGGCAGCAAACTGCTGTAGAGTAAATGACTTATCCCGTCAAAGTTTGTATATCGTCGAATGTGCTGGCTCCGAAGTGAGCACGGCAACTGCAGCAGCGGCATAGTCTGCACGAGTCGCTACACTGAATTTGCCATCCTTAGCAGCGCTCAGTAGAGCTCCGTGCTTCAGTGCGCTTGCGATTGACGGAACATAATTTTCGGCATACCAACCGTCTCGTAGAATAAAGTATTTGCGACCGGATTCCTTGAAGTACAATTCAGTCTCAACGAGCTCTCTTGCAAGGTCGAGCCTCGAAGAAGTTGCCTTCATGACTGACGTGTATACAATGCTCTTGATACCAGCACTCTTGGCGGCATCAATTACGGTTTTGTGCTGTGAGGCACGTCGACCAACCTCAGAAGAAGGAACGAGGAGGATCTGACACCTACTAAAGACTTTTCTAGGACAACTTTGTCTCCGCGATATTCGAATGCTCTGGTTTGTATGCAACGGGTGCCTAGTATTCTGCATGGCCTTTTTCGACGTCGCAATTTATCACCGACGTCAATGGCCTTGCATGATATGTTACCGACATAAACTTTGTATAGCCATGTAGTCTTCCTCGCCAGAACCCCTGCAAGCATGGTATACTCACTGTCAGAAACAGAATCAACTTGAGTTGTTTGTTAGTATGGCAGCAAACAGTAAAGAAGAAAAGATTGTGTTTGAAAATATAATGTGTTACAGATTAGTATATATATGATTGAGGAATATGGTGGCTATAGCTATGTATATGATTTTTCAGGATGAACAGATAACACTAGATGAAATGAATGATGTGTTGATGGGGAGAGTTGAAAAAAAGAATTAAGTGTAGATTAAAGTATAGTAGAAGGAAAATTGTCATACGGTTACACATTGAGCACTTTAGATAAGACACCTAGTATTATGCTAGGGTTAGGGTTAGGGTTAGGGTTAGGGTTAGGGTTAGGGTTAGGGTTAGGGTTAGGGTTAGGGTTAGGGTTAG